>AWWV01012704.1:0-18122 GCA_001974805.1 Corchorus capsularis
CCACTTTTTCGCCTTGCAATTGTTGACAAGTGTTGATCTTTCTTCTGACATCAGCACGCTTAGCTTCTGGAAAATATTTGTTCAAAAATATTGTCTCCATCTCTTTCCAAGATTTTATAGATTTGGGTGGTAGTCTTAAGAACCATTCTTTTGCCTTTCCGTCTAATGTGACAGGAAAAGTTCGAAGTTTTAAGTCCTCTTCAGGCATCCCAGTGATTGTAGCACACTTCAGAAAGAAACTTTGCAGATGTTCATGAGGATTCTCATGATGTTCTCCTTGAAAAATCGGCAACATACGGATTACTCCAGGCTTCAGTTTGTAGGACATATCCATGGCTGGATAGTCGATACAAAGGGGCGGCAATTCACAGTTGAAATTCAGCTCTCGTAACGTTTGTGATTGCTCCATCGAATCTATTCTGCAAAGCAAAGATGATCAAGTGCAAATCTAATAGAAAATAAAACAAGAGAAAAAGAAAATTAAACACAAGTTCCCCGGCAACAGCGCCAAAATTATGATCGTGTCGTCAATGACCATAAAATAAATAATTATCCCAACAATTACTAACTAAACTAGCTAGGGCAAGTAGGGGTCGATCCCACAGAGAGAACGGCTCTTCCTTTTCTCAAACAAAACAAATTAATAAAGAGAATTTAAAGAAGAATTAAAATTAAATCTAACTAAGTAAATTAACTAAGAAAACAATCAAGAAAATTAAAGAAAACAATTAATCAAAAGCAGTGAATAATATCGAAAATAACAATTAAATAGAAACCTCCAACATAGAATTAATATCCCTCTTGACAACAATAACATGGATCATCGATATCTAAAGATTATGAGAACCTTGAATAGCTTGTCGGACTTAACCTAAATTACCTTAATTAGATTAGATTACCGAATAAAGTCAATCTATCCCTTTTACTCTTTCAGCAATCAATTACTTTCTTAGGGCTTAGAGATCACTTAGGAATAAAGCATGAAGAACAAGTAATTTAATAACAAACACAATGAGAAATTTCTCGCCCATTGATTCTTTTCTCTCTTGGATGGAGGATTAATTCACATCCAATCGCTACATAAAATTAAGCTGGAGTGATTAATTCACAACCTAATCTAGCTAATGCTAACTCAATTTATCATGAAAGTGTCGACCCAATCAATCAAAACAAGCAACATAGAATTCATACAGAGATCCAAGAAATACTCAAATAAATTCTCATATAAAAGCACAAAATCTCACCATGGAATTAGTCAAGAGATCAATTAAATTCTACATTGGAGAAAAGAAAAGATTACTCACTCATAAATTGAGTGATCATCCACAAATAAGAAGAAAAAAACTTATCTATAGATGAGGAAGAGAGGGGGCGGCGGCTCCTAGGGTTTTTCTCCTCCAAACCTTCAACTAAACAATATATCTTATGAAGAATAAAATTACTTCCAAAATCTAGACCTAAGGTGGCTATTTATAGTGGAGAAACAAGGGTAGGGCGGTTTAGGGCTGTCTTGGACTCCAAGTAGGATTAGGTGTCATCCTAGAATAAAATCCAAGTCAAAATAGGATTCTGGAATTTTCTGGATTTCTGCAGAAACTTCACTGGCAGATTCGGGCTTGAAATCGGCAGAATTGGGCTTCAGACTTCGAGGAAAGTTGTAGAGCTCGGAGTTAGCTTTCCAACGAGTACTCATGGGCTTAAAACAGACATCTGAGCAGAAAGTTATAGCCTTTCTTCCGAGACTGCGCTGAAATAGGGCTTATATCGCAAATCTACGGGATTAATGCGGGATTTGGATATTCTTTTGGATATTGGGCCTACAAATTGGGATTTTAACTCCAATTATAGGTTTATATGGGCTAAGTATATTCCCATATAAATAATCCAAAATTCCTTAGCTTCAGGGCTTCTTCTGGGCTTGGCTTCAATCCTTTGTAATTTTAGCTCCAATCTTCAATTCTTGTTCCTTGAAATAATTCTTCAATGATCTTCAAATCTTCAAATTATCTTTAAGAAATCTTCAAACACGAACTTTGCATCTCCAAATCTATACTCAAAATTACTTTGCTAATATCTGTGTAAAAAGTAATCAAAATAGCTCCAAAAGTAGTGAAAATAAGCAAATTCTCAATTTCACATCTCATAAAGACTAAAAACACAAATACTTAGAAAATAAGGTATAAATGCATATAAAAGTAGTAAAAAGTATAGAAAAATAGCTATAAAAATATGCATAATTTGAGCTCGATCAAGACCATTCAAGTTCAATTGAAGAGCTTTGTTGATGATTTGAGCAAGAAAACACCAACAAATTACAAGTTCATCACTTTGCTTGCTATTGATTCTAGATGGCCGGATTGACATCATGGCATGAGCCCATTAGTTTTAGTTTGCTTTGTTTGGGCTTAGTTCTATCTTAAATTAGCTTATTTTTATGTTTGCTCAAACTAAGTCCAATCCTTAGCTATTTTTCTATTGGTTGTATTTTTGGATAGTTTCTAGAAGGTTCTTTTGTGTAGCCTTTATAGTTGGACGAAAATTAGGGTTTTGGAGAAGGTTATGCGTCAACCTCTTGCCTATATAAGGGCTCCAATACCTCTTGTAAACATAAGTTGAGTTGATTAATAAAGTTGAGGATTATTTTCCCAAATTGATTATCTTAGCTTCATTGTTCTAGTTTGAGCAAACTTAGGGTTCTTCAATCTTGTAGAGACCTAGCAAACAATTAGGTTGTGATTGCTTAATTGTTTGTGAATCTTGTGATCTTAGGTGTTCAATTGCAGGTCTAATTGAGGGTCTAAGGTCGACGAACGAAGGAGGGTTTATCTAGTGAAGATTGTCGACATACAAGTCTAGAAGATTTGGTGATTCAAGTTGATCTTTGGCGGGTCTCAAAGGTGGATTTGAACCGATTTGCATAGATTCGTATCACCAACAGGCATCTTCAATGGATCGAATGGCATGTTTTTAGTGCTTGGAACATGATTATCGATATCTCCATGGTCTCCATGCATCTTCATGCTTCCTTGCAGCCCTTGCACATCCTTTCCATGCTCTCTATGCTTGTCTTCAAGTCCATAATAAGTCATGGGCACATCATTCCTTCCATGATAAGCCTTGGGCGCATCAAGAAGACTAGGTTAGGTTTATCGACTCATACAAGTCTAGGAGTATTGGTGTTTCAAGTTGATCTTTGGCGGGTCTCAAAGGTGGATTTGAATCTAACACAACTAGATTCGTATCAATTGGTATTCAGAGCATAGGTCGTCATCTTCAATCGGTAAACCTATCCTTCTATTCATATATCATCTAGTTTTTCATACATCTCATTCATCTTCTTGAAAATTCAAAAATATCAAAAACTTTGAAAAATCATAGCTGATTGCTGATTCATCTTAACTCCAATCGACTTGAAATTTCAGATTTGGAGCTCCCATACCTTGTAGTTTAATAAAAAAATATCAAAAAAAAAATTCGACCAGAAACTTGTGATTTTGTTCTAGATTCGTTTGAAGTCGGAAAGCTTTGATATTTGAGATTTAGACTTCTTTTAGTGTGACCTTTCTGGGAAACATACTAAAAAAATCAAAAACATGTGTAGCTCTAATCGTAATTTTGGATTTTAGGGTTCTTATACGGTTATTTGGGGATTAGGGTTTTGTTTGTGCAATTGATTCAATTTGTTGCAATTAACCCTAATTGAGTGTTTGATTGAGTATCTTGGGTTGCTTTTGCTGTGAATTGAAGTTTAATTTGAATAATTTCATATTACAAACCCTAATGGAGACAAGTGGTACAAAATTGGATTTAAGTGGAACTAGGGTTTTCTAATCGATTTAAATTGTTTGATTTGTGCTTGAATTGAGTTTTTGTGCAGCATGTTTGGAGAAGGAATTCGACATAAGAGACCTGCATAAATGGTTTGGTTTTGGTTTAGATCACTTTTCTTAGATTCACAAAAATTTTGCTACCAATTGTTTGTTCCTCAAGTAGGTCAAGAGAAGAAAGAAGTTCTCTAACGAGTTGCTCTTGTTAGGCCTATTGAAGCTAGTAAAAGGCATAATCTTGTGAGATCATCAAGAGAGTAGTGGACCGCCAATCCATAGGTTGAGTGCAAACACGAGAGCACAATCAAGGTATATACACACACACACTTGTGAGGAATTTTTATTACTAATTTTTGTTCTTTGTGTAGGTACAATGGGAGACAAATCACAAGAGGGAAATCAAGCCGATTTGGCTGCCATGTTGTAAACTATGATACAAAAAATGGATACCATGATTGATAAAGTTCAACGAGTAAAAGAGAGCTACACATCATCAAGTAGCTCATGGCAAACTCCTATCAAGAAAGATAAGAGAATTCTATTCAAGGAAAAGGAGTGTGTGAAGATAAGTTCTTAAGTCCTAAAACCGAAACTAAGGGTGCAACAAGTTCATCATCTAAGACTCACATTAAGCTTTTGAGTGAAGAAAAGGGTTATTTTACTCTAGATTCCTGTGGGGATAGTGATGATGAAAGGGACGATGATGGGGCTGCAGTTGATGATGGTGATGAGTTAGCTTCACTTAGTCTGGTAGCTAGTAGAACTTTGAGTGCCTATGTGAAAGGGGATATTCAAAGGGAGAATTTATTTCACACTATGATGTATGCGAATGGGATGCCTCGTAGTGTGATTATAGATGGAGAGAGTTGTAAAAACATAATTAGTGATTTTTTGGTGAAAGAGTTACAACTAGCTACTTCTAAACATCTTAAACCCTATAGCTTAGGTTGGTTCAATGATAGAGAGGAGATTAAGGTTAACAAACAAGTTTTAGTTTCTCTTTCTTTGAGCAAGTATAAAGAGGATGTTTTATGTGATGTGCTACCAATGCGAGCTTTTCATGTTTTGCTTGGGAAGCCTTGCCAATATGACAACAAGGTGAAACTTGTTAGGGAGACAAACAAGTACTCTTTTAAGTGTGGAAAGATTCATATCACTTTAATTCCTTTATCACTTCAAGAAGCTTTAAAAGATCAAATTAAATTGAGAGATGATTTTGCTAAATTGGATGCTGAATTTAGGGCTAAAGAAAAGAGTAAATCCGAACCTAAAATTGATGTTTGTTTTGATGATAAAACAGCCTTAGTTGCAAAGAGTGTTTTAGATGTTGTTTGCGATGATACTAACCCTAATTTGAGTGTTGTTTGCGATGACAATAAATCTGTTTTAGGTGTTTTTTTTCATGAAACTAAATCTGTTTTGGATGCTAATTCTAATGAAAACAAATATGTTCTGGTTGATCATAGCATTGAAAATAGGACTGTTTTGGGTGAAAACAAAGAGATTTTTAGGAAAGTTGATAAAGAGTGTTATTTAACTACTAAGAGTGAGATTCAGAGTGCTTTGCATGATAATTCTGTTACCAATTGATACGAAACTAGTTGTTTTAGATTCAAATCTATCCTTCAGACCCGCCAAGAGTCTACTTGAACTTCTTCAACTTCTAGACAAGTATGTCGACAACCTTCACAAAGCAATCTCTCTTCGTTCGTCGGCCTTAAGTCTTCAATTAGACCCGCAATTGAATATCTAAGATCACAAGATTCACAAGCAATTAAGCAATCACAACCTAATCGTTTGCTAGGACTATACAAGATTGAAGAAACCTAAGTTTGCTCAAACTAGAACAATGAAACTAAGATAATCAATTTGGGTGTATAAACCTCAACTTTATTAATCAACTCAACTTAAATTTACTAGAGGTAATGGTACCCTTATATAGTGATAGGGTCAACAAAAATCCTAAAATAAAACCCTATGGGGCGTCCTAACTTAGTAGTCCAAGCCCAACTAGGAAAAGGAATAAAAACAAACTTAAAAAATTAAGGTTTTTCCTACAATAACTTCTGTCCCGAAGTTGTACAAGTTCTGGACCGAAATTGTCCTGCGCAATAACTTCTGTCCCGAAGTTGAACAAGTTCTGGGCCGAAGTTGTCCTAAAATTCTTATTCTCCTTTCAACAGGCCAACTTCTGGGCAGACATTGACAACATCTGGGCCATGTTGTTCTGTTTTTTTTAAGCTTCAAGCAAGGTAATGAGCTTCAATTTGGGTGGTTTTTCCTAACTCAAATCATCTCCAAATGTCTTCAATTCATCTTCAAGGACATTCTTATCTTCAAGGTGAACTCGAATAAGGCCTATGAGTTCTTCCTTGAATCTCTTAGCTCTTGCTCTTGTCATCGGACCTAAAGGAATCTTCAATGGATCAAATGGCACCTTTGGCATCTCCTTAGTGCTTGGAACAAGTTGTGCGATATCACCATCATCTTCAAGTTTGTCCTTGCTTCCTTGCCTCCTATGTTCATCTTCCCCATGATCTCCATTGTCATCATTGTGCTCTTCAAGACCATGATAAGCCCTTGACGCATCATCCCCTCTCCCTTGAAAAGGATTTGTCCTCGAATCTCAATCACTATCAAACAAGGATAAGTCTGAAACATTGAAAGTGGCACTCACATTGCCATATTCACTAGGAAGATATAGCTTGTATGCATTACTGTTGATCCTCTCCAAGACTTGGAATGGACCATCTCCACGAGGTAAGAGCTTAGACTTTGTCTTTTCAGGAAACCTCTCCTTCTTTAGATTCAACCAAACCCAATCTCCAAGTTCAAAGATGACCTCCTTGCGCATTCTTCATGTAATGTTGTGTCTTCTTCTCAATTTGAGCTCTAACCTTAGCATGAAGATCCTTAACAAAATTGGCCTTTCTTTCACCATCCTTGTCGACTTGCACACTCAAAGGTAAACTCAACAAATCTAATGGGGTTAAAGGATTAAAGCCATACACAGTTTTAAAAGGTGAATATCCAGTAGTACTATGTATGCTTCTATTGTGTGCAAACTCAACATGAGGTAGACAATCCTTCCAAGTTCTTAAGTTCTTCTTAATTAATGCCCTAACCAAGGTTGACAAAGTCCTATTAACTACTTCAGTTTGGCCATCGGTTTGAGGATGACAAGTAGTTGAAAGTAACAACTTAGCACCTAACTTAGCCCATAAAGTTCTCCAAAAGTGACTTAAGAACTTAGCATCTCTATCACTCATAGTCGTCCTAGGCATTCCATGTAGTCTAACAATCTCTTTAAAGAACAAATTAGCTACATTAATGGCATCATCCGTTTTAGTGCATGCAATGAAGTGTGCCATCTTAGAAAACCTATTAAATGTACCCATAAAATGTTGTTGATAGGTATCTCCCTCTTTCATGCAAATTTGATGGTACCCACTCAATAATAACTCATGCATAGAATAAGGTGGAATACACAATCTAAATTCTTTAAGCAAAAATCCAGCATGCTTATAATACTTTCCAAAACCAGAATTTTCACATGCTTCAAAGATATCACCAAAGTAAGCATCACTAGCATACAATTCCTTAACGAACTCAAATCCAAGAAACTTAGAATCAAGCATGGAAAGTAACACATACCTCCTTGATAAAGCATTGACTACAATATTCTCCTTACCTTGTTTGTATCGCACAACATAAGGAAAACTCTCAATGAACTCACTCCATTTAGCATGTCGTTTGTTCAACTTGTGTTGGCCTCTCAAATACTTCAAGCTTTCATGATCCGTATGAATCACAAATTCTTTAGGCCAAAGGTAGTGTTGTCATGTTTGTAATGCTCTAACAAGAGCATACAACTCCTTATCATAGGTTGGAAAATTCAATGCAGCCTCATTCAATTTCTCACTAAAATAAGCTACGGGCTTCCCACCTTGCATTAAAACACGTCCAATTCCCACCCCTGATGCATCACATTCAATCTCAAAAGTATTGTTAAAGTTAGGTAAAACAAGCAAAGGAGCATTAGTTAGTTTTTCCTTCAAGGTCTCAAATGCTTCTTGTTGTTCTTTTCCCCACTTGAATGATGCATTCTTCTTCATCACACTACTAATAAGTGCGGCTAAGCCATGAAAAGATCTCACTTGACCAACGTTGATGGGGGTTGGCCATTCTTTGATTGCCTTGATCTTCTCCTCATCAACTTCTATACCTTGCGATGACACCACAAAACCATGAAAAACAATCTTGCTTGTGCAAAAGGTGCACTTCTTAAGGTTTGCATACAACTTGTCAACCCTAAGTACATCTAACACACAACGCAAGTGCTTAACATTTTCATCTAGGTTTCAGCTATACACAAGTATATCATCAAAATAAACAACAACAAACTTGCCAATATAAGCTCTTAAAACATGATTCATTAGCCTCATGAAAGTACTAGGTGCATTAGTCAATCCAAAAGGCATAACTAACCATTCATACAATCCTAGCTTGGTTTTAAAGGCAGTTTTCCATTCATCACCCTCTTTCATGCGAATTTGATGATAGCCACTCTTTAAATCAATCTTAGAAAATAAGCAAGCACCATGCAATTCATCAAGCATATCATCTAATCTAGGAATAGGGTGACAATACTTTACCGTTATGTTGTTTATTGCCCTACAATCAACACACATTCTCCAAGTTCCATCCTTCTTAGGAACAAGTAAAACAGAATCTGCATATGGAGAAAGGCTTTCACGCACAAAACCCTTTTGTAGTAGCTCTCCAACTTGCTTCTCCAACTCCTTTGTTTCTTCAGGGATTTGTCCTATAAGCTGGCTTATTAGGTATTTGCGCTACAGGGATGAAGTCAATTTGATGTTCAATCCCCCTAATTGGTGGTAAACCACTAGGATTCTCCTCAGGAAACACATCTACATAATCACTCAAAAGAGAAACAATGTTGCTTGGAAGCTCTTTTTCCAAGTTGTTAGTAGTAACAAGTGTATTTTTAAGCAAAAACAAGATCAAAACAGAATTATCATTCAAAGCTTCTTTAATCTACTCTTAGTAGCTAACATACACTCCTTAATAACTATGTTTAGAACTAGAACTAACAATCTTACCCTTTTCTTTAGTCCTAAATTTGGATTGCAGTTTAGCAAACTCATCCCTCACTTTTATTTGATCTTTTAAAGCTTCTTGAAGTGATAAAGGAACTAAAGTAATAGGAATCTTACCACACTTAAAAGAGTACTTGTTTGTCTCCTTATCATGTTTCACCTTATTGTCATATTGCCAAGGCTTCCCAAGCAAAACATGACAAGCTCGCATTGGTAGCACGTCACACAAGACATTCTCTTTGTACCTGCCCAAAGAAAGAGTAACCTAAACTTGTTTGTTAACCCTAATTTCCTCTCTATCATTGAACCTAAGCTATAGGGTTTAGGATGTTTAGAAGTAGGTAGTTGTAAATCTTTCACCAAATAATCACTAACTATGTTTTTACAACTCTCTCCATCTATAATCACACTACTAGGCTTCTCATTCGCATACATCTTAGTGTGAAACAAATTCTCCCTTTGAAAATCCCCTTTCACATAGGCACTCAAAGTTCTACTAGCTACCAAACTAAGTGAAGCTAACTCATCACCATCATCAATTGCAGCCTCATCATCGTCCCTTTCATAATCAGTATCCCCACTAGAATCTAGACTAAAATCACCTTCCTTGCAAGGAGTTTTCCATGAGCTACTTGATGATGTGTAACTCTCTTTTACTCGTTGAACTTTATCAATCATGGTATCCATTCTTTGTATCATAGTTTGCAACATGGCAGCCAAATCGGCTTTGTACACCCATTTTTGTCATGTATCCTTCAATTTAAATCAGTTTATTTCTTTTTTGGCATTAGGGTCAACCAGGGGCATTTTGGTCATTTTTACATTCAGGGGGCATTTTCGTCATTTTGAGTCCACTCTTAATTTAGATTAGCTAATTCATTTTAGTCATCAAAATTGTATTTGAAAAAAAAAAGCCAAAATATCTTAATGTGCACCTTTGGCATATTTACTTATTTCGTGTTTTAACTTCATTTAGTAATTTAATTAGCATTGTTGCATTTTAATCATGTGGTTTAAGTTCAATTTAGCGTTTTGAATAATTAATTATCAATTTAGCAATTAGTAAGGCATTCCATAAGTAGGACTCGCATAATTTGGTAATGGCATTGGTTGGAAGAAAAAGCACAAAAAGAGATGAGATTGCATTTTAGTTAGTAAAGCATGTTCTTACTTTGCATATTAACTTTAGTCCATTTAGATTATTTTGATTAGTATCATAGTTAAAGGGCATATTAGAATTTGAATTTAAGGAAATGTAGCATAACACTTTGCATTACATACTTAGTTTCATACATATTATTTACATTTCAACATTTTGCTTATGCTTTTGCTACATTGGAAATAAATACAAGGCATTTGATTTACGAATTGGACATTTGATTTGCAAATTGGTGCTCTTTTTCTTCTCCAATATTTTTGTTGCACCATCCAAAGTGGATTACACAAGTTTTCCTAAAAAACAAATCAAAAATGCAAGTTTGAGACAAAGCAAACAGCCCAAGCAAGTTGTCAATAGCGCAGTCCCGGAAAAACGCAAGTTCGATTACCTTAGAGGGCTCGAACGGGAAAACTTTGTAAAACAAGGTCGTAGAAAACTCTCAGGGCTTCCATTTGAGCACAAGAACGACAGGATTCGGAGCTGGGACGAGGGAGATGTGGGCCCCGCAATCCAGGCCCCAAAAACTACAGAAATTCTGGGCAGGAATCGAAGTTTAAGAGAAACTCAAAATTGACCTCTGAGATGACTCCGGTTGACAAAGTGGTCTTCATGGAAGTTGAAGATCACTCTCCAAGCTTTCCATAGCCTATAAAAACACGTCATTTGGAGTTAAGATGGAAAAGATATGATTTTTTGAAGGCAGCTGCAGAAATGACTCCAACAGCAGACATGTTTTGATCCAAAACAAGTATTCACTTTGTAAATGGCAAGGGAATTTAGACATTGGCAGCAGACATTCATTTTGTTTTCTCACCTTGCATTCAACATTCATTTGCAGCAAGCACTATGGCATCCCACAAACATTCATCAGCAGCAACACAATACCACAAGCATGATGACATAGCAGATTATACTCAACAGGATTCAACTGCCAATACAATGAAGTTCAAAGGTAACAATGACAGTCAAACGTAAAGAATGCAGCAAGAAAACAACAGAGAATTCTACTAAGGCAAATGAGTTCAATATGATCAGGAGCAGTGCTACAAACTAGCCAAGGTAAGGTTATATCAGGAAGAAACTAAATCCAAAGGCAATCGAAATAGTGTGCAACAATGAGCCAAACGATCAGAAAGTGCAAAGCAATAGAACAAGAAACATGCCAATCCCCAATACACAACAGAAAATGTGCTTTCCAAGATTAAATGGGCATCTATCAGTTCCAAAGGAAGCAGCTCGATTCAAGAACAAATGCACAGGGTCAAAAGTCAGCAAAAGCAGAGTCAAAATAATCATCAAACAGCAGGGGCAGTAACACAAAGAAGTTGCATAGGAATAAAGCCTAATGGATTAGCTAGAAACGGAGACTACCTGAGAAAGATTCTTCCAACGAATTTTCTTATGCCAGCTCACTCTGCCACCTCAACCTTCAGATCTTATCTTTCACAACAACCTGTAGAAGAGACAAAAAAGAATTTTTTAGCTAAATTAGGGGAAGAGAAAAAACGGAAGGGGAGAGATAAGAATGAATCGAGACAGCTAGCAAGGGGGATCACTCACTGAATTCTCTCACTAGTTTTCTTTTTCCACAGTCTCTTTGATTCACGCTTTTTGACCTCCCTCATTCGAGACACAAGAAATCCTCTCCCATTCACTGAATACTGATCAATTTCCTCTCTTCACAGCCTCTCTCTTATTCATCTTCTCCCTTCACTCACTAACTCTGAATCGATTCGATTGAACCTTGCTTTCCCATGCTTTTGAAAAAAAAAAAAACCGAGCTTTGTTCATCACTGTTGAAGCTCGATTTGAACCCTGTTCCTTGAAATTATTTGAGGGCTTTTGATCTTTCAAGGGCGAGGATTACAAATCTGGTGTTATTTCAACAAAAAATGGGATCTTGAACGAACTCAAGCAAAAGGAAGCAAAGAGGGAGGCGCTGGTTCGAGGTTCACAGAGAGAAGCAGTCAGCAAAAGAAAAACAAAGGAGGAAATTAGAAGAGGAAAGCTCGATTAAAAGAGGAGAAGACTCAAAACGACGCCGTTTTTTGTGAGTTTTCTTTTCATTTTTTTCAATTAAGCCTTGTTTGTTTAATTTCCTGCGATTTGAGGCCTGTTTGTGTTGATTTGTTTCAATTTAGGGCTTGATTGTTCTGATTTTATGATAAAGTTGATAAATTTAAGCCATTTGTAGTTTTAATAGACTTGTCCATGTTGAATCTAAATAAAAACCGTAGCTTTTAATTTCCTAGTTGAAATCTTAATTAATTGGTTAATAATCATGTCATTTGTTAAGTTTAAAATTAGAGTCTAAGTTTTGGTCATGAGTAGTTTAAAATTAAGTCTTCTAGTTTAAAGGTTAGTCTCTTGCTCAAATAAATGGCTTAAATTAGCACGTTTGATTAGTCTTTGATGGTGAATAAATGGTTAAGTGTTCATAGAAAATGATAAGTAATTGCTAAAGTTTAAATTCTTGTGTCAAAATCAATTTAAAATTGGTATCTCTTCAAGGTCTAATGGCTTAATCTTCTTAAGTTCATTTTAATTCAAGACGATTCATTGATTCCATTTTGAGACTCTCCTAATTGGAAAAAATCAAAACTTCAATTTCAAGTTCAGTTTTTTTGGACTAAAATTAGCTTGAGGATTTAAAAGCCATTTTTGAGCTAATTTTAGTTTGAAAATAAACTTTGAAATAAAGGATTTGACACTTTTAAATTGGAAGTGGCTTAAAACGGGATTGATGAATTAATCTGGGTTAGTATTTAAAAAAATTAAGTCTTTGGTTAGAGATTTGGTTTCTTTTAAGCTTAAGCTTATTATGAGGTAGATTTAATTTTCTCATGCCAAGGTTGTTTAATTTGATCTTTGATTACTGATTTATTGTGATGCATGTGGTTGATTTGTGTTTTGTGCCCCTGAATGTTGCTAATCGTTTTGTTTAGTGTGCAGAGGTCCCCGGAATTGCCCAAGTTTTGACCCATAGTTTTTTTCATTTTTATTAATTCTATTTGGGATTTGTAATAATTTAGTAATTTAGTAGATAAAGTAGTCCATGCATATCATGTTTATTTGTCGATAATTATAACTGTTTGCATCTCATGCCACCTTTGTCTGCTTCGATTAATAAAGGGGTGTTTTTAGCTACGACGGGCAAGTCTCGGGTAAAGGTGCAAGAGCACGACCTCTCGGGAATTCGCCCCGAGATTGATTGGTCGCGACGAATATCCCTGGGGGCCGGGCTAGGTTCGTGAAGGCCAATTCAAGTAAACTCTTTTTTATTAACCAATTAATAAAATTGGATCTGGCATTAATCATTCCATACATGCATTTAGTTAATGTTTAGCTTAAGATTTAATGAAAATGCAAAAAGAAGAAGGAAAAGAAAAATGGAAAAAAAAGAAAAATCAGAAAATTAAAAGACGCAATAAAAAGTGTTTGTCAAAAATGCTTTCAAAAACTCATGTTTTCTTATTCAGTTTTCAAAAGAAATTAAAATGGGAAATCAAAGAGTTTTCAAGGTAAGTATTTTCAAAAAAGAACGCTTTTCAATTTAAGCAAATTCAAAGGAAGACTTTTGGAAAATAATAAAATTGGTCAAGTTTTGAGAAAAGCAAAAAAAAAAAAAGAACAAAAGGTTTTATTACAGCCTTTTCAAAATTTCTTTTTTCGAACAGAAAAAGATCAGCAAGAGAACAGACAATGAAAGAGAATCGAAAACAGAATTGATCGACGATCGTTCGATCATATTCTTCGAATTCTCGACATGGATTTTAAAAAAATGGTTTTCTTTTCTTTTATAACCCTTTCTAGTAATAATTAAGATAGAAGCAACCTTTAATATTAAACATGTTAGATTTAGTTTAGAAACGGGCGTTGTGGGAGTGCTAATCCTTCCCCACACGTAACCGACTCTCGAACTCAGGTTCTGGTTCATAGACCGTAGCATTAGACTTAGTGTGTCCGTCAACAAGCATGGTCCATTAGGTCCAATAATTGTAGGTGGCTAATCACACCTAGGCAAAAAAGATTAGTGGCGACTCCCATTTTTCCAAAGTCGTTTTGACAGGCTTGATTTCTCCCTTGTGATTAGTAGTAAAAATCCTCACAACTAAGTGTGTGTATACCTTTGTGCTCTCGTGTTTGCACTCAACCTATGGATTGGCGGTCCACTACTCTCTTAATGATCTCACAAGATTGTGCCTTTTACTAGCTTCAATAGGTCTAATAAGAGCAACTCGTTAGAGAACTCCTTTCTTCTCGTGACCTACTTGAGGAACAAACAATTAGTAGCAAAATTTTTGTGAATCAAAGGAAAGTAATCTAAACCAAAATCAAAGCACTTATGCAAGCCTTTTATGTCGATTTCCTTCTCCAAATTTGCTGCACAAAAACTCAATAAAAACAACACAAATCAACCAAATCAATTACTTAAAAACCCTAGTACCACTTGAATCCAATTTTGCACCACTTATCTCCAATAGGGTTTTAACCAGAAATTCTTCAAATTAAACTTCAATTCACAGCAAAAGCAACCCAAGAATCTCAATCACACAATCAATTAGGGCTAATTGCAACCAATTGAATCAATTTCACAAACAAAACCCTAATCCCCAAATAACCCGCAAAGTAACCCTAGAATCCAAAATTGCGATTTGAGCTACATATTTTTTTGATTTTTTTCTCAGTATTTTTCCCAGAAATATCACACTAAAAGAAGTCTAAATCTCAAATTTCAAAGCTTTCCGACTTCAAACGAATGCAGAACAAAAATCACAAGTTTCTGGTCGAATTTTTTTATTTTTTTAATATTTTTCGATATAACTACTAGTTATAAGGACCTCAAATCTGAAATTTCAGGTCGATTGGAGTTAAGATGAATCGGCTATGATTTTTCAAAGTTTCTGATTTTTATTTATTTTTCAAGAAGATGAATAAGATGGATGAAAAACTTGATGATAGATGAATAGAAGGATAGATTTACCGATTGAAGATGATAACCTATGCTCTGATTACCAATTGATACGAATCTAGTTGCTTTAGATTAAAATCTATCCTTCAGACCCGCCAAGAATCTACTTGAACTTCTTCAACTTCTAAACAAGTATGTCGACAACCTTCACAAAGCAATCTCTCTTCGTTCGTCGGCCTTAAGTCTTCAATTAGACCTGCAATTGAATACCAAAGATTACAAGATTCACAAACAATTAAGCAATCACAACCTAATTGTTTGTTAGGACTCTACAAGATTGAAGAACCCTAAGTTTGCTCAAACTAGAACAATGAAGCTAAGATAATCAATTTGGGTGTATAAACCTCAACTTTATTAATCAACTCAACTTATGTTTACAAGAGGTATTGGTGCCCTTATATAGTGATAGAGTCAACCAAAATCCAAAAATAAAACCCTATGGGGCGTCTTAACTTAGTAGTCCAAGCCCAACTAGGAAAAGGAATAAAAACAAACTTAGAAAAATAAGGTTTTTCCCATAACAACTTCTGTCCCGAAGTTGTACAAGTTCTGGGCCAAAGTTTCTAATTTTTTTGATTTTTCAAGAAGATGAATGAGATATCAAGATGTGTGAATGTTAGTGACCGGAAACTGTATAATTTGAAGTCACATGATTGTCACGTCTTAATGCATGACTTACTTCCAATAGCCTTACGGTCATCAATGCCGAAGAGAGTGACTATAGTCATAATTGAGCTTTGTAACATATTCAAAGCTCTCTTTGCTAAGGTTCTCAAGGTAGATGAGCTGGACAAACTTCAAGAACGCGCCGCATTAGCTTTATGCAATCTAGAGAAGGTGTTCCCTCCTAGCTTTTTCACTATAATAGTGCATTTGGTTATTCACTTGCCATTACAAGCAAAACTTGGTGGACCGGTTTCTCCTAGGTGGATGTATCTGGTAGAAAGGTACAACTTCAATTTCCAGAAAGCAAGTTATTTATTTTCAATATGGTGGAAAAAATTTAACTTGTACTATTATTTTCGTAGGTTCTTAGGTAAGTTGGGTGCCAACGTGCTAAACAAATGCATGGTTTCCGGAAGGTTCAATTGCCGAAGGTTACTTGGCAGAGGAATGCATGACATTCTGTTCTAGATATCTTGAAGGAATCGAAACTCGATTTAATAGACCATCAAGAAATCCTGGCTGCTCGGAAAATGATAATGGCGTTCCTTATTTATTCGAAAGTGGTGGTGAAAAAATTGACGGGTTTGAGTACGTCGAATTAGATCATATATCAAGGACCCAAGCACATCGATACGTTCTTTTCCACCATGACGTGATTGAGTCATTTAGAAGGTTAGTATAAACAATCAATAGCATAAACATATCTTTTTACATCTTAGTACTAATTAAGCTTCTTTTTAAGTTTAGAAACTACAAGAGAAGCTTGGTCATCAACAACCGTTCTCGACGACCTAACCAACGTGATGTTGATAAGTTATTCACGGAGACGTTTCTTGATTGGTTACGGCAACAGGTAAGTTAATTACCTTGGTATATTGTTATGTTACTTACAATGGGTTGTATCTAAGTTACTTATATATGGATTACCTTCAGGTTAACGATGGGCTTCAAGTTTCTGAAGAAGTTGGAATTCTTGCTCGAGGTCCAAAGGAGATTGTGAAAAGATATAAGGGATATTCCATCAATGGATATCGGTTTAAGGTCAAACAATTTGAGAGCAAGGGTCAAAAGCAAAATTCTGGAGTAGTTGTCACTTCGTCAACAACAAGTTATGCTAGTTCTCGAGATTTGAACCCTTTAGAAGGAAACCTTGACTACTATGGAGTGTTTAATGATATCATTGAATTAGATTTTGATGAAAAGTATAGGGTTGTCTTGTTTCGATGTCAGTGGGCTGATGTGAATATTTCTAGAGGTGTTAGGAAATATGAGTTTTGGGTTTAATCTAGTCAATTTTGATCGGCTCATTCATATCGGTGATCATGTTATTGATGACCCTTATGTTTTCTCCTCTCAAGTTAAACAAGTTTTCTACTCGCAAGATCCGATCGAACGAGCTTGGCATGTTGTTGTTCACAATACACCTAAAGATAATTTTGACATGGGTGGGGAATCCTCCAATGAGCCACGAACGGAGTTTTTGCCATCCAATCTAATGGTTGACGAATCTGAAATGCAATGGATTCGACATGATGTTGAGTTAGATGAATAACATGTTTAATTTTGTAAATGGGTTTAGGGGTTCTCATTTGGCAAGGTCAACTTATCCTAAAATTGTGTTTATGCAATGTATATGAATTCCATTTGGATGTAGCATTGTGTAATTCATTTTCTTTGGTAATTTTGTTGAGTTCTTATACAACTTTGATTTAATTTTAGTTCTTAGTTTTTATATTTGTCGATTATAATATTGAATACCATTTCAATTGTCATGGTAAACATTAAAAATTGGTTATTAGTGCCCAAGGATTGCAGCAAAATAGCGGCGTCTAATGAAGCAAACGCCACTATTTAGCGGCGCCTAATGAAGCAAACACCGCTCTTTAGTGGCGTCTATTAAAACAAAAGCCGCTATTTAGTGGAGTCCAACTGGGAGTCCGGTTGAAACGTTCAATTTGGGCGAAGTCACTGTCCTGACTGGGTGCCCACTTGACCCACAACCCGGCCCCCAGTTGAGCCTTTCTAATTTCTAAATATTAATATTTTCTAATTTTAATTTCTAAAATAGCGGTGTCTGTTGTCTAAAACGCCACTATTTAGCAGCGTCTATTGAAGTAGACGCCGCTATTTAGTGGAGTCCAAATGGGAGGCCGGTTGAAACGTTCAATTTGGGCGAAGTCACTGTCCTGACCGGGTGCCCACTTGACCCCCAACCGGGCCCCCAATTGAGCCTTTCTAATTTCTAAATATTAATATTTTCTAATTTTAATTTCTAAAATAGTGGCGTCTGTTGTCTAAAACGCCACTATTTAGCAGCGTCTATTGAAGTAGACGCCGCTATTTAGTGGAGTCCAAATGGAAGCCCGGTTGCCCCTCAA
>AWWV01012705.1:0-14602 GCA_001974805.1 Corchorus capsularis
GGAGCTCGGTTGAAACCTTCAATTTTTATTTAGTCACTGTCCTGACTGGGTGCTCACTTGACCCCCAACCGGGCCCCCAGTTGGACTTTCTAATTTCTAATTATTAATATTTTCAAATTTATTTTCTTATATATGGCAGTGTCTTTATACGTGTGGAGTCGCTATTTGATAAACTGAAGATTAAAACGTTGTCGTTTTTGTTACCCTAACTAAACCATCAAATAGCTAAAATTGCGTAAGTCTTTTTCTTCCCTCATTCGAAACACTTCTACATTTTCTAAGTATTCTCCCTTCTCCACTCCTCCGCCCTGTGCTTCGATTCCCAGCGCCCTTTTCACAATTGGAATCATATCGACTCACGATTCGCAGCTCTCCTTCTTCGATTCGCAGAGAGTAAGTCTTCTGTTCCTTTTCCTTTTCCTTTTCCTTATGTCTGTTCTCCTTTCCTTTCGTTCGATTCATTTCTGAAACCCTAATTTTTTTGTTTCCTTCTCTTCGATTCATTCCCTAATTTCTAAAACCCTAATTTTTCTCTTCGGTTCCTTTCCCTTCGCATTTTTTGTTTAATTTTCTCAATTTTTTGTTTAATTTTTTGTTTTTTCTGAATCATATCGACACATTGGTGGATTCTTAACTGGAGTACTTTCCTTCTCTTCGATTCATTCCCTAATTTCGGAAACCCTGAATTTTTCTCTTCGGTTCCTTTCCCTTCGCATTTTTTTTAATTTTCTAAATTTTTTGTTTAATTTTTCGTTTCTTCTGAAGGATATCGACACATTGGTGGATTCTTAACTGCGTTCCTCCTTGAGTTCATTCTGCTACCTCGTCCTCAATTTGGGTAAGTAAACATTTAGTAATTGTTGTCAATTTCATTTTTTATACAGTTTTAAGATGATTGCAATATGGGGCATTTTTATCTGCAATATCATGGGTATTAGACCAACATCAAATAGAGAATATGCTAAATTCTAGAAAAGGAAAACTGCGCCTAAGCTTTTTTATATTGTATTTTGAAAAATGTTGTTTAACATTCATTCTGTTTGAGGGAAAGTCTTATACATGACTAACAATCTAACATAATTTGATAGTTTTTGACAGTAGGATAGGACAATTGAATTACTTGTATAGGGAAGTAATAAATATAACAAATTAATGTCATCTGATTCTTTTGTTAATCTAAATGTAGCAAAAAGATGCAACTTTGTTACGTTACTTTTGTATGCATTAATTTCTGATACACTTTTAATCATTCCTGTAAATGGTGATTGAAAGTGTATTGGAAAGTAACAGATAGGAAAGAAGGGAAGGGAGTCGGCTTAGTCTCACTGATGAACTGTTTAACATTTCTCATAATAAATTAGTGAAAATTTTAGCAAATTTTTGGGTTCTTGTTTCAATATTATATTCTTCATGTCTATATGAGCTTTCATCTTTCTTTTAAAACTAGTCATTGTGGAAATTCGGAGACAAAACTAACTGCTTCAATTTCCAGTCATTTGTTGTTATGAGTGTTGATGGCTGTGGTACAGAAGCTATAAGTTCTGAACCATGAGAATTCTCTTTCTCATATTTATCACTTTCTGCTACATCTTAAACAGGCATTTCTCTCTTACCAACCAGCTGTTGAGGGGACGGAGAATTTACCCTATAGATTGGAAACTTTGATCTCCAGATAATTGTTAATATGCAAAACTACAATACAAGGTTCGTAAGAAATGGAATTTGTTTTGATTGAAGTTTTAATATTCCATATGTAGTTTCAATAACTAATTTGTTTTGTATTTGTGTAATTGTAACTAATTTTTGTTTGGTTTTTTGTCTACTATGCAGCAAACCCAAAGGTTATATGAAGAGGAAAAAACCGGAAGGTTCAACTTCTATAATAAACTCGAAGAAAGCAATTCAGCAGCAATGTCGAGTAAAACCTACTGGCATCAGGGATTTTGCAGCAAATGACGACCCCATTGATGCTGCAAATAGAGACGATGTTCATGTTCCGACTCTCCCCACTTCGACCCAAGAAGCTGCAAATGGAGAGGATGCTCCTGTTCCGGCTCTCCCCACTTCGACCCAGAAGTGGATCCTCCCACTGATACGAATCTAGTTCCAAATCGGTTCAAATCCACCTTTGAGACCAGCCAAAGATCAACTTGAATCACCAAATGTTCTAGACTTGTATGTCGACAAACTCCACTAGATAAATCCGCCTTCGTTTGTCGCCGTAGATGAATAATTAGACCTGCAATTATCAACCTAAGATCACAAGATTCACAAACAATTAAGCAATCACAACCTAATTATTTGCTAGGACTCTACAAGATTGAAGAACCCTAAGTTTGCTAAAACTAGAACAATGAAGCTAAGATAATCAATTTGGGTGAATAAACCTCAATTTTATTAATCAACTCAACTTATATTTACAAGAGGGGGATGGACCCTTTATATAGTGATAGGGTCGACGCATATACCCCCTTAAACCTCCTCAAGGACGGTTTACACATAGACTATTCTAGAAACTATCTTAAAATACAAACAATAGGAAAATAGATGTGGATTGGACTTAATTGAACAAGGGCCAACCCTAATCAAGGTCCAAACTAAATAATTAACTAAACTAAAGGCCCATGTGGCCGAATTACAGAACATAAGAACTAATGATCATCGATTTCAAGTAAGGTGAATATATTGGGATCGATGGGAATATTCTTGGTGATGTCGACTTCAATGCTCTCCAATAGTTCTTCAATGGACTCCAAACCTTCAAGATGAGATCTAACAAAGCCCAATAAAGCTTCCTTGTACCTTTTAGCCCGAGCCCTTGTCATTGGACCTTGCGGAATGGCTAAAGGATCCATTCGCCGGTTGTGGCTGGTTGATGCCCCAAGCGATGGCCGGTTGTGGCCGGTTGCCCCATGAGATGGCCTGTTGTGGCCGGTTGCCCCATGCAATAGCGCATGCGATGGCCGGTCAAGTGGTCGGTCATGTCGCCGATGTTGCGCGGCTTCTGCAAGCAATGGCCGGTCATGTACGATGCCTCCAACTCCATGCTCCTCCAAGCTTGCGTTCAATCCGGGATCAACCATAGCATCTTCTTGAACATCCATGACATCTCCATGTTTATCCGAAACATGATCTCCGTTAGCTCAATTGTGCTCTTCTAAACCATGATAAGCCCTTGGGACATCATCCCCTTTCCCTTGAAAAGGATTTGTCCTCAAATCTGCATCACTATCAAACAAGGATAAGTCTAAAACATTAAAACTAGCACTTACATTGCCATATTCACTTGGAAGATCTAGCTTGGGCATTGTTGTTGATCCTCTCCAAGACTTGGAATGGACCATCTCCACGAGGTAAGAGCTTAGACTTTCTCTTTTCAGGGAACCTCTCCTTCCTTAGATGCAACCAAACCCAATCTCCGGGTTCAAAGATGATCTCTTTGCGCCCCTTGTTAGCAATCTTCATGTAGTGTTGTGTTTTCTTCTCAATTTGAGCTCGAACCCTAGCATGAAGTTCTCTAACATAATCGGCCTTCCTTTGTCCATCCATGTCGACTTGCACACTCAAAGGTAAACTTAACAAATCCAACAGGGTTAAAGGATTAAAGCCATACACAGTTTCAAAAGGTGAATGTACAGTAGTGCTATGTATGCTTCTATTGTATGCAAATTCAACATGAGGTAGACAATCCTCCCAAGTTCTTAAGTTCTTCTTAATTAATGCCCTAAGCAAAGTAGACAAAGTCCTATTAACTACTTCAGTTTGGCCATCGGTTTGAGGATGACAAGTAGTTGAAAATAACAACTTAGTACCTAAGTTAGCCCATAAAGTTCTCCAAAAGTGACTTAAGAACTTAGCATCTCTATCACTTACAATCGTCCTAGGCATTCCATGTAGTCTAACAATTTCCTTAAAGAACAAATTAGCTATATTAATGGCATCATCCGTTTTAGTGCATGCAATGAAATGTGCCATCTTAGAAAACCTATCAACAACCACAAAAATAGAATCTTTACCTCTCTTAGAACGAGGTAAACCTAACACAAAGTCCATGCTAATATGAGTCCATGGTTCATGAGGAATAGGCAAAGGAGTATATAATCCATGAGGTTTAGAAGTAGATTTAGCTTGCAAGCAAACAATACAACTAGCAACATACTTCCCTATATCATGTCGCATCTTAGGCCAAAAGAAGTGTTCATGCAATATGTCATATGTTCTATCAACTCCAAAGTGACCCATTAATCCCCCTTCATGCGATTCACTCATGAGCAAGATGTGCAAACAACAAGAAGGCACACACAATCTAGATTCCTTAAACAAAAATCCATCATTCTTATAATACTTTCGAAATCCAGAATTTTCACATGCTTTAAAGATTTCACCAAAATAAACATCACTAGCATACAGTTCCTTAATATACTCAAATCCAAGAAACTTAGAGTCAAGCATGGAAAGTAAGACATACCTCCTTGATAAAGCATCCGCTACAACATTCTCCTTACCTTGTTTGTATCGCACAACATAAGGAAAACTCTCTATGAACTCGCTCCACTTAGCATGTCTCTGGTTCAACTTTTGTTGGCCTCTTAAATACTTCAAGCTCTCATGATCCGTATAAATCACAAATTCCTTAGGCCATAGATAGTGTTGCCAAGTTTGCAAAGCCCTCACAAGAGCATACAACTCTTTGTCATAGGTTGGAAAGTTCAATGCAGCCCCATTCAATTTCTCACTAAAGTATGCGACGGGCTTCCCACCTTGCATCAAAACAGCTCCAATTCCAACCCCTGATGCATCACTTTCAATCTCAAAAGTATTGTTAAAGTTAGGTAAAACAAGCAAAGGAGCATTAGTTAATTTTTCCTTCAAGGTCTCAAATGCTTCTTGTTGTTCTTTTTCCCACTTGAATGGTGCATTCTTCTTCATCACACTAGTAATAGGTGCGGCGAAGGTGCTAAAGTCCTTAACAAACCTCCTATAGAATCCGGCTAGACCATGAAAAGATCTCACTTGACCAACGTTGGTGGGAGTTGGGCAATCTTTGATTGCTTTGATCTTCTTTTCATCAACCTCTATACCTTGCGATGACACCACAAAACTAAGAAAAACAAGCTTGTTTGTGCAAAAGGTGCACTTTTTAAGGTTAGCATACAATTTCTCAACCGTAAGTACATCTAACACACATCTTAGATGCTTAACATGCTCTTCTAGGTTTCGGCTATACACAAGTATATCATCAAAGTAAACAACAACAAACTTGCCAATAAAAGCTCTTAAAATATGATTCATTAATAGCATGAATGTACTAGGTGCATTAATCGCATGATGATAGCCACTCTTAAGATCAATCTTAGAAGATAAGCAAGCACCATGCAATTCATCAAGCATATCATCTAATCTAGAAATAGGGTGACTATACTTTACCGTTATGTTGTTTATTGCCTTACAATCAACACACATTCTCCAAGTTCCATCCTTCTTAGGAACAAGCAAAACAGGAACTGCACATGGAGAAAGGCTTTCACGCACAAACCCCTTTTGAAGTAGCTCACCAACTTGCTTCTCCAATTCCTTTGTTTCTTCAGGATTTGTCCTATAAGCTGGCTTATTTGGTATTTGCGCCCTAGGGATGAAGTCAATTTGATGTTCAATCCCCCTAATTGGTGGTAAACCACTAGGAATCTCCTTAGGAAACACATCTACATAATCACTCAAAAGAGAAACAATGTTGCTTGGAAGCTCTTTTTACAAGTGGTTAGTGCTCACAAGTGTATATTTAAATAAAAGTAAGATCAAAACAGAATTATCATTCAAAGCTTCTTTAATCTCACTCTTAGTAGCTAATATACACTCCTTATTATCCTTCTTAGAACTAGCATGCTTATCAATTAAATCGCAATTCACATTCAAATTAGCATGTTTAGTCTTTTCTTTAACCTTAAAATCCAATTCCAACTTAGCAAACTCATCCCTCACTTTTATTTGATCTTTTAAGATTCTTGAGGTGATAAAGGAATCAAAGTAATCGAACGCTTACCACACATAAAGGAATACTTATTTGTCTCACCATCATGATGGACCTTGTTGTCATACTGCCATGGTCGACCAAGTAAGACATGGCATACTTGCATTGGTAGCACATCACATAGCACCTTATCATCGTACCTGCCCAAAGAAAGAGAAACTAAAACTTGTTTATTAACCTTAATCTCTTCTCTATCATTGAACCATCCTAAACTATAGGGTTTAGGGTGTTTAGTGGTAGGTAACGCTAACTCCTTCACTAAGTACATGCTAGCTATGTTGGTACAACTCCCTCCATCTATGATCACACTACTAGGCTTTCCATTAGCATACATCCTAGTATGAAACAAATTCTCCCTTTGATTGTGCACATCTCCTTTAACATAGGCACTTAAACTTCTTCTTGCAACTAAGTTCAAGAGTGCCGGTGTTGAACCATCATCATCATCCTCATCATCATAAGCAAGTCCCCTCTCGTCGCCTCCATCACCACTAGATCCTAGTGATAACTCTTCATCTTCACTTACAATTTCGTCTTGCTCATTAAAATACAGGACTTTCATGTTAACGTAATCCTTAGCATAGTGACCATATCCTTGACACTTGAAGCACTTAACATAATTCTTAGAAGATGAACCCGATGAAGACTTAGAATCTGTTTTGGGGGTAGCTCCCTTTTGCGCCAACTCCTTTTCTTTAGATGATTTCTCATCTTTCTTGATTGGAGTTTTCCATGAGTTTGATGATGACGCAAAACTCTTCTTATTCCTCTTTACTTGGCTTTTGGCCTTCAAAGCATGTTGAAGCAATTCCTCAACATCATAGTGTTGTTGCATCTCCACAATATCATGAATTTCTCTATTCAAGCCCTCCAAAAACCTTGTGATTGTGGCTTGTGGAGCTTCATCAACTTCGACCCTAGACATCAACAACATCATCTCGGAGTAGTATTGATCAACACTCCTTGTTCCTTGCCTCAAATATTGCAATTCTTGGTAGAGACCATTAGTATAAAAGCTTGGAACAAACCTCTTTCTCATAAAGCTCTTTAGTGACAACCAAGTATCTATAGGTCTTTCCAAATTTCTTCTTCTTGCTTGCACTAGTTGATTCCACCAATTTAAGGCATTCTCCGTAAATTCAAGAGTAGCAATTTACACCCTCTTTGGCTCAACATGAGGGTGATAATCAAAGTACATATCCAATTTCGATTCCCACTCCAAATAATCGAATGGTGACCTTCTCCCATTGAATTTAGGGATTTTGTATTTGATGTTGTCTTTAGACTCTTCTCTTTCAACTCCCCTCCTAGGCCGCATGTTCTCATTGATTGCTTGACCTCCAAGCTCTTGTTGCCTCAATCTTTCCATTGGATCCATCCGAGGAACAACTTGTCTTGGTTGAGGTTGAACTCTTTCATTGTTGTGTGCGGCATTAGCTCTTTCTTGAGGTGGTTGAGCTTGTTGATTTTGGCCATCCTTTACTTGTTGGACATCATCGGCCAAGGCATCAAATTTAGTATCCATAATGTCCAAACGTTGCATTAGGGTTTGCAACATAGTAGCCAAATAAGCTTGATCTTGTTCTCCTTCCATGATACCTACAAAAAGAACAAAGATTAGTAGTAAAAATCCTCACAAGTGTGTGTGTGATTATACCTTTGACTTGTGCTCTCGTGTTTGAACTCAAGTCCTATGGATTGGCGGTCCACTACTCTCTCGATGATCTCACAAGATTATGCCTTTTACTAGCTTTCAATAGGCCTAATAAGAGCAACTCCTAGAGACCCCTTTCTTCTCGTGACCTACTTGAGGAACAAACAATAGTAGCAAAATTTTTTTGTGAATCAAAGGAAAGTGATCTTAAACCAAAACCAAACCACTTATGCAGGTCTTGATGTCGAAATCCTTCTCCAAACTTGCTGCACAAAAACTCAATTCAAGCACAATACAAACAATCAAATCGGTTAGAAAAACCCTAGTACCACTAATCTCCTATTTTGTACCACTTGTCTCCAATAGGGTTTGTAACCTGAAATTCTTCAAATTAAACTTTAATTCACAGCAAAAGCAACCCAAGATACTCAATCAAACAATTAATTAGAGTTATTTGCAACAAATTGAACTAATTGCACAAAAACCCTAATTCCCAAATCAAAAACCCTGGTTACTCCAAAACTCCTTGATTAAACCCTAGAACCCAAAATTGCAATTAGAGCTACAGATTTTTTTGATTTTTTTCAGTATTTTTTCTGGAAAGATCACACTAAAAGAAGTCTAAATCTCAAATTTCAAAGCTTTCCGACTTCAAACGAACCAAGAACAAAAATCACAAGTTTCTGGTCGAATTTTTTTTATATATATTTTTCGATATAACTACTAGTTATAAGGAACTCGAATCTCAAATTTCAAAGTAAATAGATGTAAGATGAATCGGCTATGAATTTTCAAAGTTGCTGAATTTTTGAATTTTCAAGGTAGGGTGGTGCGATGAGTGTATGGACGAAATTGATGGATGAAGACTTGATGAATTATGAATAGAAAGATAGATTTACCGATTGAAGATGATAAACCTATGCTCTGATACCAATTGATATGAATCTAGTTCCAAATCGGTTCAAATCCACCTTTGAGACCCGACAAAGCTCAACTTGAATCACCAAATCTTCTAGACTTGTATGTCGACAATCTTCACTAGATAAATCCTCCTTCATTCGTCGCCTTAGATGAATAATTAGACCTGCAATTATCAACCTAAGATCACAAGATTCACAAACAATTAAACAATCACAACCTAATTCTTTGCTAAGACTCTACAAGATTGAAGAACCCTAAGTTTGCTCGAACTAGAACAATGAAGTTAAGATAATCAATTTGGGTGAATAAACCTCAATTTTATTAATCAACTCAACTTATGTTTACAAGAGGGGGATGGACCCTTTATATAGTGATAGGGTCGACGCATATACCCCCTTAAACCTCCTCAAGGGCGGTTTACACATAGACTATTCTAGAAACTATCCTAAAATACAACCAATAGGAAAATAGATGAGGATTGGACTTAATTGAACAAGGCCCAACCCTAATCAAGGTCCAAACTAAATAATTTACTAAACTAAGATAGAATAAAGGCCCTTGTGGCCGAATTACACAACATAAGAACTAATGATCATCGATTTCAAGTAAAGTGAATATCTTGGAATCGATGGGAATATTCTTGGTGATGTCGACTTCAATGCTCTCCAATTGTTCTTCAATGGACTCCAAACCTTCAAGATGAGATCTAACAAAGCCCAATAAAGCTTCCTTGAACCTTTTAGCCCGAGCCCTTGTCATTGGACCTTGCGGAATGGCTAAAGGATCCATTGGCCGGTTGTGGCCGGTTGATGCCCCATGCGATGGCCGGTTGTGGCCAGTTGCCCCATGCGATGGCCGGTCATGTGGCCGGTGTTACGTGGCTTCCCCAAGCAATGGTCGGTGATCGTGTCGTCAATGACCATAAAATAAATATCCCAACAATTACTAACTAAGAATAGCTAGGGCAAGTAGTGGTCGAACCCACAGAGAAATTGTTTATTATTCTTTTTCTTAAAACAAAATAAAATAGAGAGAATTTTGGAAAAGAGATTAAAATTAAATCTAACAAACTACAAAATTAACTAAGAAAGCAATCAAGAAAATTAAAGAAAGCAATTAATTAAAAAGCAGAGAATAAATTGAGAAAAACAATTAAAGAAAACCCTCCAACATAGAATTAATCTCCCTCTTGACATAAATAACATGGATCATTGATATCTAATAATTATGAAAACCTTGGATAGCTTGGTGATTTAAATCTTAAATTACCTCAATTAGATAAATTTACCGTTCTAGGGCTTAATCTACCCCTCTTACTCTTTCAACAATCAATTACCGTTCTAGGGCTTAAGGATTGTCTAGGAATAAAGCATTAAGTACAAGTAATTTATAAACAAGCACAACAAGCAATTTCTCGGTCATTGATTCTTATCTCTCTTGGAAGGAGGTCTAACTCTCATCCAATTGCTACATATGATTAAATCTGAGGTTCTAATTCTAGATCTAATCTAGCTAATGTTAACCTAATTTATCAAGGCAGTGTCGACTCCAACCCATCAAAACAAGCAACATAGAATTAAAACAGAGATCTAACAAATACCCAAAACAATTCTCATATCTAAGCACAAAATCTCACCATGATAATAGTCAAGAGATCAATTAAATTCTACATTAGAGAAAAGAAAAGGATTACTCACTCTTAAATTGAGTGAGCATCCACAAATAAGAAGAAGAGAACTTATCTATGGATGAGGAAGAGAAGGGGGCGGCGGCTCCTAGGTTTTTCTCCTCCAAATCTTCAACTAAACAATATATGTTATGAGAATAAAAATTACATTCAAAATCTAGACCTAAGGTGGCTATTTATAGGGGATGAACATAGATAGGACAGTTTTAGGGCTAACTTAGACTCCAAGTTGGATTAAATGTCATCCTAGAGTAAAATCCAAGTCATAGTAGGATTCTGGAATTTTCTGGATTTCTGCAGAAACTTCACAGGCAGATTCGGGCTTGAAAACAGCAGAATTGGGTTTCGGACTTCAAAGGAAAGTTGTAGATCTCAGAGTTAGCTTTCCAACGATTATTCATGGGCTTAAAAAGGACATCTGAGCAGAAAGTTATGGCCTTTCTACCGAGACTGCGCCATTTCCTACTCAAAATAGGACTAGTTACGGGAAATTACGCGATTTGAATATTCCCTTGGATATTAAGCCTATAAATTGGGATTTTAATTCCAATTATGGACTTATATGGACTGAATATAATCCCATATAAATTATCCAAAAATCCTTAACTTCCGGGCTTCTTCTGGGCTTGGCTTCAATCCTTTGCAAATAAGCTCCAATGTTCAGTTCTTGCTCCTTGAAATAATTCTTCAATGATCTTCAAATCTTCAAATTATCTTCAAGAAATCTTCAAAACACGAACTTCGCATCTCCAAATCTATACTCAAAATTACTTTGCTCATATATGTGTAAAAAGTCATCAAAATAGCTCCAAAAGTAGTGAAAATTAACAATTTCCAATTTCTCATCTTATAAAGACTAAAAACACAAATATCACCAAAATAAGGCAAATTAGAGCATAAATAGATCCAAAAACATGATAAAATAGCCATAAAAATAGGGTTGTTTTTGGCTTGATCATATTTTCCCCCACACTTGAACTTTGCTAGTCCCTTAGCAAAATCAATGTAAGTTAATTAAAAATCAATTTTCAAAATATCAATTTGAATTCACACATATATCAAAGAATCAATTTAATCATGAAATCAAAAATAAAAAAGAACAATAACAATACTTAATCCAAGGATCAATAGATAACAAGCATTATCATTCTTAAGTAGCCATAATCAAAGTAGCTTAAATCACTCACCATCCTTTACATCTATAATTACTTCTTCCTATAGGCTTGCATCTTCATCAATCTCTCCATCACTCAAAAGATGACATATCATAAATAAATCAAGGGTTCATGTGGGTTATAATAGTTTTTCTAGGGTAATTGATTTTAGAAAACTGAGGTTACTAACCTCTGAAGTGTTCATGTTTAGGGGTTACTAACACCCTTTATTTTTATTATTTTGAGGCTACTAGCACTCTAGAGGGACAATATTTCTGCCATTCCATGCCTCTTATCCTCTTCCCAAGGGTTACTAACTCCTTTTGTTTAAAGAGAAGAGTGACAACAATGGAACTTTTCAAATTTTTAAATTTTAAGGCAGAAGATATCTCTACTCCTCTTGCATGAAATCACTTCTTTTAGAAAATAATTTTTTTTAATTACCCTTTATATAGATAGTCCCCCACACTTATTCTTGACACATTCATAGCATGCTTTCTTAATTGTAACTTCAATCAAGATTCAACACAAGTTCTAGAAATAGATAATCATAAAAGCAATGAATAATAAGATCATATCACAAACTTCAATTATACCTAATTCTAAGAAATCAAAACTTCTTGCTATAAACCAATCAATGAATAAAGCATTACCAAAAATTCTAAGCATTCATCAATCATAACCAAATCAATAACTCAATATATGAATGAAAAATCAAATAGTTTGAAAAATCATCAAATTCTTAGTACTTCAAAAATCAATTTTTTCGAAAAATTTTCAAAAATTGGGGAAATAAAAGATCAATCCAAAAGCAATCAAATTTTTATCCTGGGTTCTCATGCAACTCATGACTCAATTATCAAATAATAACCCTATCAAGTATTCACCCCCCCCCCCCCCACACTTTAAATTCACATTGTCCTCAATGTAAAAGCAATCAAGAAATCAAAGCATGCAAAATAACTTACCAAAAATAAAGAGTTAAGGTTCATGAAACATACCTGTGCGGTTTGATGAAGAGAATTGCTCAAAAAGACAATAAGAATTAAAGTGATAGGAAAATAAAACTAGATAATTTATTAATGAAACTTGAAAAATAAAGACATAAGATAAAGGAAAATTAAAAATAAGGCATAGCTAAACCTCCTCTTCCCCTTCTTTATTCTCATCACAATCGGCATTGCTTTAGTCGACTTCTTCTCCCAAAAATTCCTTCTAGCCGAAACTTTTACCCTCCCAATATTACTACTTGTGTTTGATGAATAAAGAGGAGGGGTAGAGTGTCTTTATGTAGTGATCAAGTCCTAAGTTTAAGAGGTTTTAGTTAGAGTAAAAAGTAAGAAAACATACCTTGTTTAGGAACACATTACCTATTTGGAAAAGGAAAGCCATTAGGAACTCAATTTCCTAGTCAAAATAGGAAATTAAAATCCTAATGTACCTTGCATGTGGATGGCACGGCATACTCCTAGGTTGGCATGGACTTAGCATGGCAAGGACCTAGCTTGGAAGAACAAGGCCTGGTATAGCACGGGCGAGGGCGGAGCAGTGGCTGGAGTGGCGCGGGACAGGTGCGTGCAGGATCCGGGCTGCTGCTGCTGGTGCTGCGCGGCATGGCCTGGGTGTACCGGCTATGGCATGCTAGTGCTGCCTCTGCCTGGTGCGGTGCTAGCCGAGTCATGGCCTGGGCAATGCTTCGGCTGGAGCGGTTTGCTGCATGGCTCGGGTCATGGCATGGCTTACCGAGTTAAGGTGCTGCCTTGGTGATAGCCAAGCAATGGCATGAAGATGGTGCGGTATTGTTGAGCCATGGCCGGCCATGCTTAGCATGGTGCGCGGCATGGCCAAGCTATAGCCGGCCATGCATGCCTATTAACCGAGCTACAACCGGTCATGCATGGTTTAAAGCTTGATGCTTGGTACTTATTACGCATTGGATTTTCTTCTATTTAATTCATAAAGCTTAAAAATAAAAACTAAAATTAAAATTGGCTTGCCTCCCAACAAGCGCTTGTTTAAAGTCATTAGCTTGACTTTCTCTTTCTTTAAATTCTTAAGTTGGAAGATAAATTGGTTCTTCCAACTCAATTTCTTCAATCAAATCCACTGATAATGGCTCAAAGAAAGGCTTAAGTCTTTGTCCATTGACTTTGTGCTGAGTTTTCTTAGTTGGGCTATAAATATCCACGGATCCATTAGGATATACTTTCACAACTTCAAAAGGACCACCCCATCTATATTTAAATTTTCCAGGGAATCCTTTTATTGAGCTTGTGAATAACAAAACCTTTTGACCTTCATGGAATGTTCTCCTTAATATCCTTTGATCATGTAAGGCTTTTGTCTTTTCCTTATAAATCATTGAATTCTCATAAGCTTCATTCCTTTCTTCAAGCTCTTGTAATTGTAACATCCTTTGGATTCCAGCTTTGTCAAAGTTAAGATTGCATTGCTTAACTGCCCACCATGCTTTATGTTCTATCTCCATAGGTAAATGACATGGTTTTCCAAACAAAATTCTGTATGGGGACATACCTAGAGGTGTCTTATAAGCTGTACGATAGGCCCATAAAGCATCTCTTAGTCGCATACTCCAATCTTTTCTTTGGACATTGACTGTTTTCTCCAAAATCAGCTTCACTTGACGATTGGATATTTCAGCTTGACCACTGCTTTGAGGGTGATACGCAGTAGATACCCTATGGCTAACTCCATATTTTTCAACCAGTGATTGTACAATCTTGTTGCAAAAGTGAGTTCCACGATCAATAATGAGGGCTCTTGGAATCCCAAATCTATAAAGAATGTTATTCTTTATAAATTTGACTACTGTCTTTGCATCATCCTTCTCCGTAGTTATAGCTTCTACCCATTTAGAAACATAGTCCACAGCTAAAAGGATGTAATTCTTCTTATCTGATGGAGGAAAAGGTCCCATGAAATCAATTCCCCATATATCAAAGATTTCAACAACGACTATAGGAGATTGAATCATCTGGTTTCTTTTCGATATACTTCCAACTTTCTGACAGCGTGGACAAGTCTTGCAATGTTCATAAGAGTCTTTGAAGAGTGTAGGCCAATAGAATCCACAATCCAGAATCTTTCTTGCGGTCTTCTTATGTCCAAAGTGGCCTCCACATTCAGAGCTATGCAGA
>AWWV01012706.1:0-14399 GCA_001974805.1 Corchorus capsularis
AATATCAGCATACCAGGGAAGTTGAGAAATCGGCAAACAATCCTTCAAAAGGCAGCACTTCATTGATTGCAATTTCTTCTTCCTTGCTTTCAATTCTACTTAGGTGATCAGCAACAACATTCTCAGCTCCTTTCTTATCCCTTATTTCGATATCAAACTCTTGAAATAACAAAAGCCATCGCATAAGCCTAGCTTTTGCTTCTTTCTTTGACATAAGATATCTCAAAGCAGCATGATCGGAGTAGATTATCACCTTAGATCCCAAAATATAAGGTCGAAACTTCTCCAAAGCAAAGACAACGGCAAGCATCTCTTTTTCTGTGGTAGTGTAATTCTTCTGAGCAGCATCTAAAGTTCTTGAAGCATAATAGATAACATGAGGTACCTTGTCAACTCTCTGACCGAGAACAGCTCCAATAGCAACGTCACTTGCATCACACATGATTTCGAATGGTAGTTTCCAATCAGGTGGCTTCACAATTGGAGTGGTGGTGAGGGCAGTCTTCAATTTGTCAAACGCTTCCTTGCAATCGTCTCCAAACTCGAACTCTACATCTTTCTGAAGTAATCTACACATGGGTGCTGTGATCTTTGAAAAATCCTTGATAAATCTTCTATAGAATCCAGCATGGCCTAAGAAAGAGCGGATATCTTTGACACATGTTGGATAGGGCAGGTTTTGGACAACATCGACCTTGGCTTTGTCGACTTGCATCCCCTCTTTGGATACTACATGGCCTAGAACAATGCCTTGTTCTACCATGAAATGACACTTTTCGGCATTCAATACCAATTTGGTTTCAACACACCTTTTCAAGATGAGTTCTAGATTATTAAGGCAATGATTGAAGCCATCTCCATAGGCTGTGAAATCGTCCATGAAAACTTCCATCTTATCTCCCACATAATCTTGAAAGATGCTCATCATACACCTTTGAAAAGTTGCAGGTGCATTGCATAAACCAAAAGGCATTCTTGTGTAAGCATACGTACCAAAGGGGCATGTGAAGGTGGTCTTCTCTTGATCTTCAGGTGCAATTGGAGTCTGAAAGTATCCAGAATACCCATCCAGAAAACAATAGTAGGATTTGCAGGCTAATCTTTCCAACATCTGGTCTATAAATGGCAGTGGAAAGTGGTCCTTCCTCGTGGCAGAGTTCAGCTTTCTGTAGTCGATGCACACTCTCCATCCATTCTGCAGTCTTTGAGGAACGAGCTCTCCATCCTTGTTTTCTACGACGGTAAATCCAGACTTCTTTTGAACTACTTGGACAGGGCTGACCCACTTACTATCTAATATAGCATAAATGAGACCAGCTCCAAGTAATTTGAGAACTTCTTCTTTGACAACTTCAGCGAGGTTTGGATTCAGTATTCTTTGTGGCTGTCGAACGGCTACTGCATCATCTTCAAGTCGAATCCTATGCATGCATATAGTAGGTCTGATTCCTTTGATGTCAGCTACAGTCCATCTGGTTACTTCCTTGTATTCCTTCAAAACTCTGATTAGTTGTTCTTCTTGTAAATCATTCAATTTACTTGAAATAACAACAGACAGGGTATCATTGTCTCCAAGGAAAACATGCTTCAGGCCTTTAGGAAGTGGTTTCAATTTAACTTCTGGAGGTTGAATGATAGATGGCAAAGGCTTGGGCGTCGGCTCTAGGCTGATGTAAGAGACTGATTCCACCTCTCTTTCCGTTGATCCTAAATTTTTGACAGCTTCTGGACTTCTGCTTCCTCGACATCGCCTTGATGTAAACTCTTAGTAAGTACAACTTTAAGTTCATCTTCTTGGTTAAGTGTTTGTACTTCTTCAGAGCAGACATCGATTGTGTTAATGGCAAAGATAGAATGGATCTCAACAGGAGCTTTCATGGCTTCATTAATGTTGAATGTAATTGGCTTCCCATCAAATTCCATGCTAATTGTTCCATCTTGTGTTTCAAACTTCATCCTTGCTAATGTTAGAAATGGTCTTCCTAACAGCAGTGGCAATTGAGGTAGATATAGATCATCTTCACTCATCTTCAGGACATAGAAGTCTGCAGGAAAAGCAAAATCTCCTATTTGCACTAAAACATCATCAACTAAACCCTCAGGTTTATGGTTAGTTCTATCAGCAAATTGGATAGTAAGATCAGTTTCAAGCAGAGGTTCTATTCCTAATTGCTTATAGACAGAATAAGGCATGATATTAATTAAAGATCCATATTCACACATGGCATTGTCCACCTTTATTCTTTCCTATATTGCATGGAATTGAAAAAGATCCTAAGTCATAGCATTTATGTTGCAATTTTCTTTGGTATGCAGCAGATATATTCTCATTCATACAAGCATATTTTTCAGCATGCTTTCTTTTATTGATGCATAATGCTTTGAGAAAAGAAGCATACTTTGGTACTTTGACCATCTCATTTACCATTGGAATGTTTACCTCTAGTTTCCGGAGTGAATTAAGTTGTTGTGCAAACCTTTGAGGGAATGGTAGTGGATCATACTTAGCTCGCATCTCCTCCATCCATTCATCTTCTGATTGAATTTGATCAGCTTTTGGTGGTGCAATCAACAAAAGATTGCGCAAATTGAAGAAGAGAGACGAGTGGAGAGAGAGCAGCTTGATCGTTTGACTACTGAAAATGCTCGAATTTCCTCCAAACTAGATAAGCTCATGATGATTTTTGCACAAAAATTCCCAGATATTACAGATGTTGTGACGGAGAGTACGCCACAGGTAATGAGATTTCCATTTTCTCATTATTTAGTGTATGTAAAAGTCTTTGACCCTAAACTGATTTTCTAATTAAGTGCTATAACTCTTATATTTTTTAGTAGGGCACTCAAAATGCGAATACTAGTGGCGGTGGCGGTGGCGATGGAGATGACGATGGTGGTAACTTTTTTGTCAATACTTCAATTTCCAGTGCACAATCACATTGTGGTAAACAAGTAGATACAATATGATTCTTTTGATTCCTTAAATTCCTTTAATCATGTGTGGTTGATGTAACACTAGAACAATAGAGTTTTTTACTGAAATTGTGTATAGAACAATTTTCATATATATATATATATATGCTACTTTGAATACCATGTGGATGTAATGTAATGAACTTCCTTTGGTAATTAAGTGTGATTCTTCAAAATTCGTTTCAATTATAATTTCTGATCTTTTATATTTTGTGCTATTATCGTATAGAAATAACTCCCACCCACCCTAAATTTTCCTATAAATAAAAGTCCTGATTTGGGGTATATAGTGGCATCTGAAGAACAAAGCGCCCTTATATAGCGGCGTCTAAAGAACAAAACGCCGCTATATTTAACTGCTTCCAAAAATAATACTTTTTTTTTAAAATTGCAGGTAGCGGCGTCTTGACGCCCCCAAATAGTGGCGTCTGGACGCTGCCAAATAGGGGCGTCTGGACGCTGCAATATGCTATTCAAAAAGTATTATTTTTCCATAAACGCCTACAGGTAGCGACGTCTAGACGCCACTAAATAGTGGCGTCTAGACGTCGCAATATTTAATTTAAAAAAGTATTGTTTTTCATAAAGGTGTACAGATAGCGGCGTTTGGACGCCGCTATGCTTTATTTTTCAAACAAAATATAGTGATTTCAGAAAAATTATATGACGGCGTCTAAACGCCTTTGTATGACGGCGTTTAGACACTGTTATGTTGATAGCGGCGTTTGAGTCCAGGACGCCGCAAAATAACGACATTTTTTATAACGGCGACCTTGGCGGCGCCTGTTCAGACGCCGTTATTTAAAATAGCGGCGTCGCTATATGTAAAAAGAACGCCGCTATTTCACTGTTTTTCTGTATTGAAAGATAGATTTACCGATTGAAGATGACAACCTATGCTCTGATTATCAATTGATACGAATCTAGTTGTGTTAGATTCAATCCCACCTTTGAATAGCCACCAAAGACGAATTGAAACACCAAGACTTCTAGACTTGTAGAATTCGATAAACCTAACCTAGTCTTCTTCTTCATTCGTCAGCCTTAAACTCTCAATTAGACGTGCAATTGAATACCTAAGATCACAAGATTCACAAACAATTAAGCAATCACAACCTAATTGTTTGCTAGGACTCTACAAGATTGAAGAACCCTAAGTTTGCTCAAACTAGAACAACGAAGCTAAGATAATCAATTTGGGAAAATAATCCTCAACTTTATTAATCAACTCAACTTAACTTTACAAGAGGTATTGGTGCCCTTATATAGAGATAGGGTCAACCAAAATCCTAAAATAAAAACCTAATTTTCATCCAAACATAAGGGCTAGGGAAAAACTAGTCCAAGCCCAACTAGGAAAAAGAAATAAAGACATAATTAAACAAGGATTGGACTTAGTGAACCAAGCCCTAACCCAAATAACATCCAAACTTAAAAATAAGCTAATTTAAGATAGAATTAAGCCCAAACAAAGAAAAGTAATGCTACTGGACTCATGCCATGATGTCAATCCGGCCATTTAGAATCAATGGCAAGTAAAGTTATGAACTTGTAATTGATTGGTGTTTTCTTGCTCAATTCATCATCAAAGCTCTTCAATTGAACTTGAATGGTCTTCATATCATCAAGATAAGTTCAAACAAGACCCATGAGTGTATCCTTGAATCTCTTAGCTCTTGCTCTTGTCATCGGACCAATAGGCATCTTCAATTGATCGAATGACATATTTTTGGTGCTTGGAACATGCTTATCAATAGCTCCATGATCTTCATGCATCTCCATGCTTCCTTGCAGCCCTTCCACATCCTTTCCATGCTCTCCATGCTTGTCTTCAAGTCCATGATAAGTCCTTGGCGCATCGTTCCCTCCACGATAAGCCTTGGGCGCATCATGGTGCATGAATCATCACTTGCGCACACCCTTGCTTCTTCAAGCTTGTCCTTGCTTCTTTGCCGCATATGCTCATCCTCTCCATGATCTCCATTGTCTCCATTGTGTTCTTCTAAACCATGATAAGCCCTTGGTGCATCACAAGAGAAGACTTTTGGGAATTAATAAAATTGATCAAGTTTTGGAAAAACAAAAAAATTGTAACAAGATTTTGACACAGCATTTTCAAACTCCCTTTTTGAAGAGAAAATGGTCAACAAGTCCAAGCTTTGGACTTCATTAGACTTGTTAGGTCAATCAGTAGGTGACTAATCACACCTAGTAATTTGATTAGTGGCGACTCCATATAGCTTCAGTACGCATTCCAAGTCGTTCAACGGTAGGGTTCGGTACCCCTGACCCGCACGTTGCGATAGCTTGGTGACTCCGCTGGGGATCTTAGAGAGTCAGGCCTCACATAGTTTAATAAGATCTATGGTCTTAATAAATTGATTGCATTTTTCTTGGTCTTGGATGTTTTGCATATTTCAGTGTTTATTTATGTCTATTCCAACTTTTATTGTATAACCATGTTTTTCGTGTTGTTTTGCTTTTATCAGCATTTGGTTCTGGGCTTAGTTAGGACTTAGTCTTGGGTTAGGTTGGGATTTGTATATCAGTATTGGTAAAAGGTTTGTATCTCCCTTCTGCACCACATCGCTAAGGAATTTTAGAAAAGAATGGGGTTTTATTTTTCAGAAGAATGAAGAACAAGAAGAAGAGGAAAAAGAAGAAATAGAAGCAAAAAAAAAAAACAAGAAAATGATTGTCTGTCGGGAAGCTCGTTGGAGGCGAAATTCAACCGAAGATCAAGGTAACAAGAGAAGTGATGAAACAGTGAAAGGGGGAGAAGAAAATGGAGAGAGAGTGTCGAGGGTTGAAGAGAGAGAAAAAATAGGGGTTTTTTAGGTTATTATATTTATATGTAAGTTAATTAACAGAATATATATTATATAATTGTTATTATATAAATAATATATATATTTAATTTTTTTTTTAAAATAGAGTCAAGTTCTCGATCGGTTTCGGGTCTCTATATCTGGACCCAATCCCTAACCGAGAAACCGCAGAATAATTCGGGTTAAATCAACATACCTGATTACACCGCGTGACCTGAGCCGCCTGGCCGAAAACCAAAAAAATTGGATGGATTTTTCGGACCGGATCGGTTCTGGTCACGCCTAATTGGTTTGACAAACACAAGCGAAATTCAATTTGCCTTTTCATTCTCTTCGTTTCAATTTTTATTATTTTTTTTCATATATAATTTAATGATTAAAACATATATATATATGTATATATATATATCTATATATATATATATATATATATGTGAATCAATCAACTTGATGTTGCCACCGTACGTCATGCACCACGCTTGCTAGAGACCACTATTTCTTTTAGTTTTATTTTATGCAATCTAATAATTAAAAGTTGTATAAAAATGGTTCTGTCAAGTTGTTTGTTCATTGACTATTAGGAATTAGGATAAATCCATGTTGCCTCTCTAGCTACCTCTCCCTTTCTGTCCCAAATGCCAAAACGACAAAGCAAAATAAAAACTTTTATTAGGATAAAATCAACTTCATTATTATATATTATAACACATAATAACGGGAGGAAATGAAATTACCAAAAAAAAATTCTAACCCAACCATCAGTTGAACCAAGAGCAAATGGGAAAGGTTATTTTAGTCATTTCATATTTGGTTATTTTGTTATTTAGGAAAATTGTTAAGGGCATTTTTGAAACTTTGCAAAAAATTACCCTTGGCAGGCCCATCTCCACCAACAAACATTTTTTTGGGTTTATTTATCAAATAACCCTCACACTTTTAAACGTTATCCTATTTAGTCCTTTACAAATTCTAATTTACTCGATCTAACGCCTCCGTTTTACTTAAGTAATTTTAGTTTTATTTTTCCGATTAAGGTGATTTAAGTCTCCTTTAAAAGGTAATTTCATGGTCTACAACCATGAAGGACTCGAAAGCTAATTTTTTGTGTTTCGAGTCTAAAAAATGCTTCAAAAATTTGGCGGTTTCAATTGACAATCTATTTAAAATGATCTATTTTTTTTTCATATGTCCGATTAAAGTTATTCTACTAATCAAAAGTTTGTTCCATAATCTACGACTTTCTTGAAGAACCTTAAAAGCTGATTTTTATGTTTCAAGTCTAAAAAAAATCGGTCTAAAGATTTAACCTCATTGATCTGGTTACTATTCTGCCAGTTTTTTTTGGACATCCTCAACATTGATTTTTTTGTTATTTGAATTACGACTAAGGGCATTTTCGTTAATTTAGAAAAATTGGTGGGTCCCAATCTCAACCAACAGACACGTTCTTAGTTGGATTATTGATCAAATTATCCCATACTTTTCTAATTAATGTTACTTAGTCCTTTACAAATTCTATCTTAATCGATTTAACGCGATCAACTTTATTTTTTTTAATTCTTTGTTCTATTTGTACGATTTGTCCGATTGAAGTGATTCATGTGTCTATTAGAAGGAAATTACATGATCTACAACTTTCATGAATGATTCAAAAGCCAATTAGCCAATTTTTATGTTTCGATTGCCGGTCTATTCATATATCATATAATTTTCGATCCACATATCCAATTAAAGTTATTTAAGTGTCGGTTAAAAGGTTATTGCATGATCTACGACTTTCATGAAGGACTCAAAAGCTAAATTTGATCTACGAGTTTCGTTAAGGGTTCAAAAGGGAATCTTTATGTTTCAAGACTTCCATCAACAAGCATTTTCTTATTTAGATTATTTATCAAATGACCCTCATAGTTTTCTACTTTATATTATTTATTCCTTTACAAATTCTATCTTACTTGATTTAACGCTTCAACTTTATTTTTTCTTTGTTTTATTTGTTCAATCAAGGTAATTCAGATTGTCTATTAAAAGATAATTTCATGATCTACATTTTTCATCAAAAGCTAATTTTTATATTTCAATTCCAAAAAATGCTTCCGAAATTTTATGATTTCGATTGACGATCTATTTAATATTATATAATTTTTTATCCAGATGTCCGATTTCACACAATTTTTGTTGATACTCAATAATGCCAATATGTTATAAGACTTATTATAGAAAAAAAAAAGTTTATTTGAATATGTTTGCTACATATCTTACCTATATCCACAGTATAATAACAGATACTAACTATTTGCATTTTTCATATTTGAAACCATGATATGACTTTACAAAATAAACCATTACGCAGCGAAGCGTGCGGGAAGAGACCTAGTTATAGATAATAGCTATCTACACTAAAACAATCTCATATTTTGAAGATCCAACAACAATTAAAAGCCTTTCTTAAAATAAATATACTTTTTTCTAACCTTGTTTCTCATTTTAATAGCAACTTTTGATGAAAATTCGTTGATAAAATAGTAAAATAACTATCAAATTAAATACTCTCCAATCTCCATTTGTTCTACTTCGAATATCTATCCCCTTTGTATTGGACACAAAATTTTATTGAAGTTAATTAATAATCGTTGATTACTTCACAATTTTTACCATTTAATGTGAGTATAGGATGGGGTTCCAGGTAGAGATTAAATATAGAAATGTAAAAGTAACAATTTTCGTAAAAATTTTCCCATTTTACAAATTAAGTGGAACTTGTACTTCTTTTTCCTTCTCAAGAATAAGTATGAAATTACCAGTTAGGAGGCTAATGTATTATTTCAGTTTAATTATGGGTTAACAGACCTACTTCATATATATATATAAGGAAATTATAACGCCTTAAAAGCATGGACGAGATGTAATTTTTTTGGTTTTTTATGCTTTTAACTCGGTAACTGTTTGATTAAAATTCTTTTGGCCAGCTTAACAAAGATTGATTAATACAGTGATACTCATAATCATTACAAACCCCATTTTTGATACATATAAATTTTATGGGTGATATATGGGCAATGTAAGTTTTGGACTTCACAAGCCAGCTATGGAGTTGACACATGTAATTAAATTTTAAATATTTCAATCTAGTCCCTAGGATATATGTCACCCTTTAAGACCAACTTATGCAGTCTACTAGACTCCACTCATAGTCTGTTATATATAAACCCATATCTTAGTACATAAAGCAGAGAGGAGATGGACACACAAAAAAGTTAAAAAAACATGAAATCTAGGACCAAATGACTGAAAACTGATTTATGGCGATCATCGGAGGTGGGGTGAGGAGGCGATAGGAGCCATAGCCTCTAGCGAAGTTACAGCCTTGCCGGAATATCTTCTTACTGTTGTGGCCATCGCCATCGTCCATGGCCAGTAACATCTTGCAGAACAAATCGACGTTGCATGGAAGGACGAGCGGTCCTTCGCTGTTGAACCCATATTCCGACTCCGCTTCTTCAAGGAGAATCTTGAAAAGCGGATGGTTCGCATACTTTGTTTTCACCACGAACCTCTGTTTCTCTGGCCCAATGTACACCGTAAAGCAACCTTCCGGCGCCACCCACCGGCTCTTCTTGCTACGTTTCTCTTCTTTCAGAGAGACTTCCATCGATGCCCACGATCTGCTCTTCTTATAAACAGCGTCGCGGCCGCTGCCGCCTGGGGAAATGGAAACCCTTCGGCCCCGCCCGATGGATTTGCATCTCTCCCAAGTTTTGATAATCAGACTGCCTTTCTTGCCTTTTTCCTTGTCCATCAATTACGAGCTATAATTTTCTTAATATATTAGTAGATATGTATTTGTTATAAAGGAGAATAATAATACACAGAAAAAAAAAATGAGATGTTGGGCTCAAAAACTACACACAACACCTTGAATTAAGAATAACTGGGAAATTATGAGGAAGAATATGCTTTAGATTTATGTACAAATTAGCCTAACCTCTATCATAAGCCAAGTAGAACATCACCTTAACCCTTAGCCTTAATGTATTACTCATTTTGAACAAAGCAAACAACTTAAAACTGGAATCATTCATAAAAAAGACCCAAACGGGACACGCAATGAAGAACAAGGAAGAACCAGAAGCAGAAACAAAGGATTGTTGGAAGCGAGGATCGGGAGAGGAAGCAAAAGGAAAAACAGGAGAAAACAAGGGTTATGTTGGCTTATGCTGCCACTTGAGTCTCTGGACTCTGGAATAGAGCAAGCATATCTCTTCAAGCAATGATCAAAGATAACCCTTGTTTTCTCCTGTTTTGAGGTGTTTTATTTATTTATTATTATTATATTTTACTCTATAGATAATCCTGCTTGTCATTTGTCAACGTTACATATTAAAATTACATACTATAATACTCTATTAAATACATATATTTAAAAAAAATTAAATGTACCAAAATATATGCTTACACCTTCAACAAAAAAAAATTGTATATTTTTTTTCGATCCGTAGTTCCTGAAATTCAGTCACTCTACCACGGGCCCAAAAAAAATGCTTTTACCAAAATAAATCACCGGAATCCTTTTAGAATATGCTATTACACCAAATTTGTTTCAAGTTCAACATAAATTGTACATTGAATTGGTGTTAAACGATTATTTTTATTTATATTATTTCTATAAACTATTATTCATTGATAACAATTAAATTAGAATTAGATATTATTCACGCGTATTGCGTCAGTTTTTTTTTTTTTTTTTTTATTTTAATAGTCGCACAAATTGCTTAGAAAATGTCTCATATTCTTTAGGCAAGGTCTCGGCTGCTGCTCCCCAAGCTGGTGGGTCATTCACTGTTACCAGGGATACCTCTCGGGAGAACCTATTTTAATTTTAAAAAAGAAAATGTAAACCTTAAATGAAGACATAGAGTTATTAATTCAATATCATCCAAATGTACTATTAGTTTGAGTGAGTGAATTATCTCAAAAAAAGTTTAGGTTAGTGAATTAAAAATATTTTAAAATATTATTAATTTAGTATTATCCCTATATATTAAATATTAGTTTGGTTGAGTGAATTAATTTTTTTTAATATATTATTAATTTAGTATTATCTCAATATGTTATATCAAGCAATTCACCCAAGTAGAAAGTGTGTGAAATACAATCACATCACCAATAAAAATTATACAAATGTCAACAGGAGAAGAGCCAAATACTAAGCATAGAGAAGAGTCAAATGTCACGCATACATCAATTTGGGGATAACTTTAATAGTAAATTGTTTTTTTTTATTTCAATAGTCGCACAAAGAATTTTAATTTTAGAATGCAAAAAAAAAAGAATTTTAATTTTAAAAAGAAAACGTAAACCTTAAATGAAGACAGAAGGTTATTAATTCAGTATTATCCCAATGTATTAGTTTGGGTGAGTGAATTAAAAATATTTTAAAATATTATTAATTAGTATTATCCCAATATATTAATTAGTTTGGTTGAGTGAATTAAAAATATTTTAAAATATTATTAATTCAGTATTATTCCAATATATTATTTTAAGCAATTTACCCAAGTATAGTGTGTGAAAAAGAATTACACAACCAATAAAAATGGTACAAATGTCAACAGGAGAAGAGCCAAATAGTGAACATGGAGACACTACTAAAAAATGCTAATGTATGGACTTTTTTAGCGGCGTTTTGTGAAACGCCTCTATTAAATTCCCTAAAATTGTAGATGGCGGTGTTTACCCAATAAACATAGCAGCGTTAGTACAAATAAACGCCGGCATATGAAACAAAAAATGTGGGAAAATATTTCCCGTATTTTTATTCAAGGAAATATTCAATTAGTGGCGTGTTATACCAGAAACCCCACTAATTCCCTAAAATTGGAACAAAAAACGCCACGTTTACCAAATAAATGCCGCTAAGTAGCGGCGTTACTACAAATAAACACCGGCATATGAAACAAAAAAATGCGGGAAAATATTTCCTGCAATTTTTATTCAAGGAAATATTCAATTAGCAGCGTGTTATACCAAATTCGCCACTAATTCCTTAAATTGGAACAAAAAACGTCGTGTTTACCCAATAAATGTCGCGTTTGTACAAATAAACGCTGGCATATGAAAAAAAATGCGGGAAAATATTTCCCGCATTTTTATTTAAGGAAATATTCAATTAGCGGCGTGTTATACCAATATATAGCAGCATAACAATTTTTTTTTTAAATACCCTTTACTATATAATGGCGTTTAAAGGACGCAATATAGAGGCGTTTAAACACTGCTATATTTAACTTAATAAATTTTTTTTAGAAAAAATGACCCTAAACTGTATAACGACGTTTAAAAGCCTCTAAATGATGGCACTTCTGACGGCGAAGTGCAAAACGACGCTATATCAGTATTTTCCAATAGTGACTACTAGTAAATCACATGTTATTTCACAACCCTTCTTCTATATTTTTCCATGTTATGTCATATTCAACTTTTGGAAGCATTTAGATTCAACAAAAAAAAACAACGCAACCAAAACCCTTCAACATGCAACCCAAACCCAACAAAAAGCAATGCAATTGGGAAAAAATGGGACAATAAACAATCACAGGCAAAATGGAGAAAGAAAATGAGACCAAAAAGGAAAGAGGAAATAGAAGATACGCCAAACAAAAGAAAGAACAGAAGAATCAAGCTAATTAATACAATAAAAATGGAAAGCATGCTCACCTGAGTGAGAAAATAATCAATGATGAATAACAAAAACCTAAAGGACATAAAAAAACAAGCAAAGCCCAAAACAAATAAGTGCCCATAAAGAACAATGAGGAAAGGAGCAAAACGAAAAATAAAAACACAAAATCAGAATTCAACAACATGCAAGGAAAAGCACATCAATGAGTTCAAAATACAACACCGAAATTGGTCGGAAAAAACAAAAAAAAAATGATACAGAGAACATACCCCGCTAAAGAGAGCTAAAAACAGGAAAGAGAAGAGTACTACTAGAGAGAGAACAAAAGAGAGACATTAGAAAATGCATAACAATGAGAAGCTTCCAGGAGGAAGGGAGTCAGCGATGAAAGAGAGGCAATAAGAGATGGAGCTAACAACTATGATGGTTGCCCAAGTTTCAATAAATCAGAAAATGGCCGGCAAGGTGGCAGAGTATATTTGTCCCTCCTCGCAGACTTAAAAACTCAACTAAAGTCAACACTCACCAAAGTCAGCGAGGCCCAAAAATATTAAGAGAAACAGGTGTAAGGCCCAACAGGTAGACATGTGTACATATATAAAGCATTCCCCATTAATATCACCAAATAATACACATGATATAATATTTGTCTAATTAAATCATAACAATCTAACGAAACAAAGTTAGATAATGTACATGAAATTGTTGTTGGATTTTAAACACCTCAACAGAAAAAAAGATGGTCCAATAAAGTTGAAGAACAAAGGAAGGGAAAAGGGGAAAAATCGCCAAATAATACATATGCACTAAAGTTTCTCCAACTAAACCATAATAATCTAATCAAACAAAATTAGATAATATACATGAAATATTCCATAATCTAATGAAACAAAATCATATAGTGCATATTAATCATGCAATACATCACAATTAGATTATGATGCAGTACAATAAAATTATATATGAAGAACACCACACAAAAAAATTATGAATTATCATCAAAAACATCAATTGTATATGATAGATGATATCAAGAAATGAGATGCAGAGAGATTATTTTTGTTAATTTTGATTGATGATTGGTGTTTGTATGGGTCCCAAAGCCAAGGGCAATTAACAATTTGATTCCCCAAATGACCACTAAGAAATCAAGGAAACAACAAAAAAACCGAGCATGAAATGACCAAAAAACCATGCAAATAGTAGCCAAATAAATTTGGTGCAAGATACAATTGGGTAGAAAAGTAATTGACACTTCTCTTGTTATCACTTCTAGAAAACGCTCATTTAGCGGCATATTTGGATAAAAAGCCGCTATTTGATTGTCTATAAATAGGATTGAGGCGCTTTTGTTTTTTTAAATTCACCACTAATTTGTGGCGTTTTTAACAACAAACACCGGTAATACCTAAAACAATATGTGGAAAAATTTAAAAGCGCGGATAATTTAAGGAAATATTAGTTTTCTCACTAATTAGCGGCATTTACTGATAAAAACGCCAAGCGCCCCTAAAATAAATAAATGGGTGGGATAATTTTTCCTAGCGATTTTTATTGGAAAAATGTTTTTTTTTCTGGAAACACAAATTTCTTAAAAATAAAGAAAAACATTTAGTGTTTCTTTCGGTAAAATGCCACCACATAGTGGTGTTTTTTTTTCTCAAACGCCGCCGAAATTTAAAAAAAAGGTGGGAAAAACTTTATCTGTAAATAGTTCAAATTTTTTCCAGCATATTTATTTTTTAGCGGAAAAAATATAGTTGCATTTTTTATTATAAACGCCACAAAATAGTGGTGTTTTAAAAAAAACGCTGGTATTTACCAATTAAAAACAATTTGCCTCTAAAGATGCCGCAAAAATCCCTGATGCCCATTTTAACAGCCCTTCTCACGGAGAAGTCAAAAACGCCGCCATTTAT
>AWWV01012707.1:0-43109 GCA_001974805.1 Corchorus capsularis
ATATATATATGTATTTTTGACTTCCTTTGGGAGTTAATGTGTACAAGTTATATATGGTTTGTATTTAATCCTTTTTATCATTGTCCCACTAACGTTACTTTAATTTCAATTATTTAGAAATTTAATTGTTAACCTTTATATTTAATTCTTAACCTTATATAAGTTACTTTAATTTCAATTATTTAGAAATTTAATTCTTAACGTTATATTCAATTTTATTAAATATGATGATGATGAATATTAACGTTATTACATTGGGGCATTTACTCCCTTTGAGTAGTTAATGTGCGAAGTTTAATATGGCAAGTTATATATGATTTGTGTTTAATCCTTTTTATCATTGTCCCACTAACGTTACTTTAATTTCAATTATTGAGAAATTTAATTCTTAACATTATATTTAATTGTTAACGTTCTTAAAGTTATATAGGTAACTTTAATTTCAATTATTTAGAAATTTAATTCTTAATGTTATATTTAATGAAGAAATTGATAATCGGAAAAGAAATTGATTGGAATAGAATGAATTGATTTGATTAACAGAAGGGTAGATTACATATATATACATCCTGCAGTAAGGCTATGGTTCCTGCGGTAAGACTATATTTGACAAGTTAATAAATGTACACGATACGAATCAATCTACATGATTTGCGGACACGGTAACATGATTTGTGGACACGGCAACATGATTTTCGGCTTCAATCTTGGATCCTGCTGTAAACAAACTGTTGACTTTGAATCCTGCTGCAAATACACAGTTGACTTATTTCATCACGCCCTCCTCAAGTTGGCGCGTGAAGATTCGCAGCGCCCAACTTGAACACTAATGATTCAAATCGATCCTTGCCCAAGGCTTTGGTGAAGATATCTGCGAGTTGAGCACCAGTGGAGATCTTCCGAGGTGCAATCTCTCTTGACTGTGCCCTTTCCCGAACAAAATAACAATCCATTTCAACATGTTTGGTTCCCTCATGATAAACTGGATTAGCAGTAATATGTAAAGCCGCTTGATTATCGCAAAATAATGGAGTAGGTTCCGTCTGCGGTGATTGTAAGTCAGTTAACAACCACCGCAATCACAACAATTCACTCACTGTGACTGCCATGGCTCTATATTCTGCCTCTGCGGAAGATTTTGATACAACTTGATGTCGTTTGGTGCGCCAAGAAATAGGAGAACCACCTAATGTGATGAAATAACCGGTGCAAGATCTTCTAGTTGTGAGACAGCCTCCCCAATCCGCATCACAATATGCCGTTAAGAATAAATCACCCTTAGCTGATAATAAGATTCCTTGCCCTGGAGCCTTTTTCAAGTATCGCAAAACTCTCTATGCAGCATCCATGTGTTCTTGCCGCGGCGCACTAACAAACTGACTGAGAACATTTACTGCATATGTAAGATCTGGTCTGGTAACCGTTAAATGCAGAAGGCGCCCAACTAAACGTCTGTATTGTGCTGCATCAATGATTGGACCATTGCTATCTGCTCGAAGTTTATGATTCTGTTCCATGCAAAAGGCACTAGGTTTGCAGCCCTGCATTCCACTTTCCTCCAATATATCCAAGGCATATTTTCTTTGACTAAGGACTATCCCAGCAGGTGACCGTGCAGCCTCTATTCCGAGAAAGCATTTCAAAGGACCTAAGTCCTTAATGCCAAACTTGTCCTTCAGATAACTCTTAACTTCTTGAATTTTATCACCATTATTACCAGCAAGTATAACATCATCAACATATATCAAGGCTGTAAGGAAAGTCTCACATTTATCATAAAAGAATAAAGAGTGATCTGCCTTTGACTGCCGAAAACCCACATTTTCTAAGGCCTTAGTGAATTTATGATACCAATTACGAGAAGCATACCGTAGGCCATACAACGATTTCTTCAATTTGCAAACCCTTGTTTCACCAGCTTTAGCAAAACCTTGAGGAATCTTCATAAAGACTTCCTCCTCCAAATCTCCATGAAGAAAAGCATTGTTTACATCTAACTGATGAACTACCCATCTCTTTTTGGCAGCAATAGCAAGTAAACATCAAACGGTAACGAGTTTAGCAACTGGCGCAAAAGTCTCATGGAAATCAACCCCTTCAATTTGAGTGAAGCCTTTTGCAACAAGTCTTGCTTTATAACGCTCTATTTCTCCATTAGGTTTAAACTTCATCTTATATACCCACTTAGAATCAATGGCCCTTTTATCCTGCGGCAGAGGTACCAAATCCCAAGTTCCGTTCTCCTCCAGAGCTTGTATTTCTTTCTCCATGGCTTCCCGCCAGTGTTTATGTTTCACTGCCTGTGAAAAATGCTTTGGCTCATCATGAGAAGTGATGGCCGCAAGGAAAGCTTTATGTGAGTGCGCAAATCTATCATAAGAGACATAATGTGATAAAGGATATACCGATGAGTTAGCTGAAGGAAGGGTAGGTTGTGCTGGCACAGTGGAGGGTGGCAATTGAACGTCAAAACCATCAAAGCGCTTTGGCTGCGTTCTCTCACGTACACTACGTCGAACTTCTACACAACTTTGACCACTAATGGGCGTTGCACTGGATATAACAGGCTCTTCTACAGTAGACTCAATTATGGTAGTTTCTTGATTTGTAGTGACTCCTGCTGTAATATCTCCTGCGGCAGTTTCAGGAATTTCTTCTGCAATGAACCTATCTGCGGCATTGCTTAACCCTTTTACCTGCGGTAATGTCATGACCTCCTCACAATCATTATCCGCGGCATTCAAAACCGGTCTGCAGTATTCACCTGCTGCTGTTAACTCTGTTTCTCATGAATAACAATCATTTGGCCTAAAAAGATAGATGTTTTCAAAAAATGTCAGATCTCTGGATGTGTAAAACTTTCTTTCTTTAAGATCATAAACATGATACCCCTTTTGCCCATTGGGATATCCAACAAAGACACACGGCTTTCCGATTTCACTAAATTTGTCTCCCCTTTTGCTATTATCATGAACATAAACTAAGCAACCAAAAACTCTCAAATGATCATATTCAGGTTTCTTGCCAAACAACATCTCAAATGGGGTTTTATTGTTAATCACCTTGGATGGTAGTCTGTTGATGATATAGATGGCTGTAAGAATACACTCTCCCCAAAAACGAATTGGTAAATTTGCAGAAATCTCAAGGCACGTGCTGTTTCAAGAACATGTCTATGCTTTCTTTCAACAACCTCATTCTGCTGCGGAGTGTCTGTGCAAGATGTTTGTAAAACAATGCCATATTCCTTATAATAATCAAGCATGCAATTAGATTGAAACTCGGGCCCATTGTCAGTTCTTATGTGCTTAACCTTTTTACCAAATTGGGTTGCTATCATGTTACAAAACATAATCAAGTAATGACTAACCTCAGATTTATATTCCATCAAATATACCCAAACTCCTCTACTAAAATCATCAACAATTGTGAGAAAATAATGTGCACCTGAGGAAGATGTTGTTTTGTAACCACCCCAAATATCACCATGAATTAAATCAAAACAAGAAACTGATTTTATTCCACTAATAGAAAAGGGTAATCTGGTTTGTTTAGCACGTAAACAAGAATCACAATGCAAAACATTTTCACACACTACTTCGCAGCAACTAAGCTGAATCTGTCGTATCTTTTCATTTGATGCGTGACCAAGCATTCTGTGCCAAACACTAGAATCCTTTCCTTTATTGACTGACATTAGCACACCTCCATTGTGCACCGGTTCAAGGTAATAGAGACCATCTCGAAGCCTACCCACTCCAATCAGCCTCCTCGAAGGTAAGTCCTGTATTACACAAAAATCCGAAATGAAGATTAGTGCACAATTAAGATCATTTGTCAGTCTCCCAACAGAAATCAAATTACATTTAAAATCTGGAATATTCAAGACATGATCTATTTTCATTCCATTGGGAAGTTTCACTTTCCCAACGCTTTTAACAGGAATTTTGTCTCCATTTGGAATGGTAACAGGAGATCCTCCAATTGCTTTCTCAATTTCCGCCAAAAGTTCACCATTATTTGTGATGTGATCTGTTGCTCCAGAATCTATCACCCAAGATTTATCAGTTTCAATCTTACCAGCCATGTTGACTGCAGAAGTTGTTGACCGCTGTGTCAGCTTCGAACTTTCTCCATCAACATTCAAGAATTGCACAAGCTTTGCTAATTGTGCCTGTGTCAATCCAGGAATTGAAGTCATCTCGGATTCAACTTGAGCTGCCTTCGGGAAAGTTCTGTGGTTCACCGTCTGCCCCCCTTTTTCTTTCTTATCCCGCAGGTTTTTACGCTACCCCGCAGGATATCCAATGATCTCATAAAATTGATTTTTTGTATGTCCCGACTTCTGATAGTGTCCACACCTTACAGTAGGATATCCAATGATCTCATAGCATTGTTCTTTCGTGTGCCCCACCTTTTGGCAATGTTCACACCTTGGCTTGTCTTTCTTTCCAAATCCTCGGTTCCCTCCGTCTTGGCCTCCTTGCATTTGGAACGCCGCCGCCTCAGCAATGGGTTTGCGGTTCGCCGAGATCTGTTTTTGTTGTTCATCTTCCGCAACCAAGTGATATGCATGACCAAGACCTGGAGTTGGTTTAGTGCTCAAAATCTGAGTTTTCACTATTCCAAACTCATCGTCTAGTCCCATGAGAAAATCATATAACTGTTCCTTTTCTCTCATATCCACCAGTTGTTTCGATATGTTGCATTTGCATCCATTACAGACGCATTTCGGTAGTGGGAAAATTGACTGCATCTCATCCCATAAGCCCTTCAGTTTTGTGTAATAAGAAGATACTGACATCTTCTCCTGCCGCAAAAGTGTAACCGCTCGCCTGATCTCATAGGCCCTTGGATCACTCCCTTTGCCGAATCTTTCTTCCAAATCAACCCAGATTTCTCTGGCTGTGTTAGCATATCTCACGCTTCCTCTAACATCTTTACCCATAGCACTCTTCAGCCATCCTTTCACTATAGAATTGCATCGCATCCAGGGCTGCAAGTTTGGTGAATCCACTCTTGGCTTTTGAATCGTGCCGACTACGAAACCGATCTTGTTCTTGGCGAACAATGCATTGCTCATATCGCTCACCCACTCCCCATAATTCCCATCATGAAGGAGATCACTAACGTAGATCTGCCCCGGGTTGTCGGAAGCATGCAAATAGAATGAAGACATCACATCTATCTCAGTCGACTGGCTACCGGCGGAAGTAATTTCTTCCAAATCTTCAGTGCTCTTCGATATGATTTTAGTAGGGTGGGTACCAGGATTTAGGCTCTTGATACCATGAAGAAATTGATAATCGGAAAAGAAATTGATTGGAATAGAATGAATTGATTTGATTAACAGAAGGGTAGATTACATATATATACATCCTGCAATAAGGCTATGGTTCCTGCGGTAAGACTATATTTGGCAAGTTAATAAATGTACACGATACGAATCAATCTACATGATTTGCGGACACGGTAACATGATTTGCGGACACGGCAACATGATTTTCGGCTTCAATCTTGGATCCTGCTGTAAATATACAGTTGACTTATTTCATCATTTAATTCTTAACATTATATTCAATTTTATTAAACATGATGATGATGAATATTAATGTTATTACATTGGGGCATTTATTCAATTTTAACGTTATGTCAATTTCTCCACTACAAATTCTTTTGTTGGTCTAATTCTTTGCCGCTCTCCATTTTTCTGTTTTCTTCAGGTTACTACTTTTGAGCTTTTGTTCTCCTATAATCTCAAAAATCTACTACAACCTTACAATCCCATCAACCCCTGCTCCTTTACCTATTATCCTACACAATCACCAAACACTAAATTTTTCCAGATCACATATAACTATGTTAAGTGTTGGATATCTTTAGAATCTCTCAATTGAGGCCCAACACCTTATCCTTGAGAAGATTGTGCGAAATTCAGCTGAAGATTTCATCCGACTCAACTTGAGGTTTGTCAAACATAAATTTTGTAATATATTTCTTTCTAAGTTTTAATGTCAAGAAAATCTCTTGTGTAATTGGTTAGAAATTGTTTCTCAGCTCAAAGACTTTCATGAAAATGGATCACGAAACAAATGTTATCTCAACAATTTCGTTGGACGAGTATTATAGCAGAGTTGATGAAATGACCGATAAAAGGAAAGCTATTCTTCGTTTCTTCAGAGAAAGGGAACATCCGGTCGCATTATTTATACTTGGACTACAAGATTACTGCTTTGAAGGACGAGCTGCCGAAGGAAATGAATCACTTCAAAAGGGTTATGAGAATGGCGACAAATGTAATTGTCAGTATGCATTGGGACTCTACCTGATTGATTTCTTAGACCATCAAGGGATCATCTATATGAAGCAATTGTTCAGCATGACTTCCAAGAAATACATTCGTAAAATTAGAGAATTAACACGAGCAGTCACGTTGGATCCACACATGCCATTCCGAGATCATATATATCCACCGTGTATGAAGCGAAGCAAACAACATTGGAATCGACTTAGCCAGATCAAACCGAGAATTCTAGAGGATGATGTGACATGTATTAATTGTTCAGTTGGTCTTGAACTCATCAAGATTTCTAAACATTATATTTAGGTATTTAAATTCATTCTTAGGCAATTTCTATGTCGAAAAAGTTGTCAAAGTTATGAAAAAAGGAAATAAACAGAATAAATATATTTTCAAGTCAAGTTAGTGTTAGTGTTAGTGTTGCTTACTACGCTTGCCTCCTTTTGGCCGAACTCCACTACCAAATAAAAGTGAACATGAATAAATATTTTATATTGGACAAATTACAAAATTGTAATTAAAATTAAAAAATTGATATAATTAATTAATTCCATAATTACATATATTATAATGGCATTAATAATTAAAATGATATGTTTAAAATTCAGTACCCGATTCAAACACAATTCAAGAGTCTTAGAAAAAACAAATATTACTTACACGACCCGCGCATCGCGCAGGACAATACCAAGTATATTGTTGTTATAGATTCTAGATATAATAACTATTTGTCAAATTTTTTGTTCTTTTTTGGCTAGAGAAAAGGTGAAAACATGATTTCAATGTAAACCCTATGGAGCAACTCATATATCGTGTCAATGTCCATATAGTTGCGACATTTGTGGATGTCTATGAAAAATTCGTAAAAGTTGAATATGTAAATCCTTATTTTCCTTATACATTGATGTTTTTTCTTTTGGTTAGATGTTTTATTTAGTTAATCATTATAATATTAGTTTTTCTTTTTATATTGAAAATTTATATGAGGCCATCTAATGCTAGGAAACTTCGGGCAAAACATGTTGTCTTGGTTTTAGGATATGGCACTGATCTTAGAACCAACTATAATTATTGGCTAATACAAAGTTCATGGGGAGGAAAGCTTAGGGGCTGGACGGCTATGGCCGTGTGAGTAGAGATGCGAAATACAATGACAATTTCTTACTCTATCAATCAACTTATTCCATTTTCTCGATGAAAGAGATAATCAGGAACAATGCCATAAGATCTTCAAGTTTTTTTTTTTGGTGAAAAAAGGATGCCTTACTTAAAATAAAAGGAACCTACAGACCACAAAGAGCATTCTAATTGCTACTATTACTTGAGGCAGTAGCCTCGTTACAAAAATAGGTGTCAAAAGTTCTGGGATAGCATATCCCCATAGAATTAATTAGTTCTATATACCCAAACATTAGTCTCTCACAAAAGACAACCACTATCCATTTTGCTTATCATTAATTACATCTAGAATGTGCACTTAAACAAGATTCAGCAACAACCATATGCTTACTCTCCTCAACAACCGGAGAAAAAATTGACCGATATTCTCTGTAAATTGGCATCATTTTAAGTAACAGTAAGCCTAGTTCTACTATCATTGTCAAACATCCATATACGTCCACAACATCCAGATGCGTCAAGGAATTCCACACCTCCAAAACGTAATGAATTAACTAATAATCCTCGTATGAGGTTAGCTCTCACTGATGATACTCTGGTCTCGGTGATTATGGCTAAATAAGGATGGTGTTTATCATTCAGATACCACATATTCTTTTTAAACTTCATGCTTGCTGCCCGTCTTGCAGCATAGATGAAAATGCTCAAAAAGTTGGAGTCAACCTCTGATTCTTCTAGCTCTATTGGCGTTCGATGGCCTGATGATTCTGTTTTTAAATTGAGTGACCTCACACTGACAGAAAGCTTCTTAATCCCACGTATTGTTGCTTTAATACCTTGGTATGGGCTATGATCTCCAAGTTAGAATTCCTCCTCAACCAGAGCTTTTGTCTATATTCATCGTCATCACAATATGTTCACTTTTCTTCCATATTATTCCTGGCATGGTGAGGTCAATCATGCCTCTCATTAGCATGAGAATGCTCAAAAAGTTAGAGTCAGCCTCTGTTCCTCTAGTTTTGTTGGGGTTAGATGGCCCGCTGATTCGGTTTTTAAGTCCACTAACCTCACACTGACAAAGAGCTTCTTAATCCCACGTATTGTTCCTATAATACCTTCGTATTAGCTATGAACTCCAAGCGAGAATTCCTCCTCAACCAGAGCTTTGTCTATATTCATCATCATCACAATAGGTTCACTCTTCTTCTGATAACCTTCACTACGATCAGATCTTCTTTCGTCGGCCTTAGATGATGTATTAGACCTGCAATAGACAACCTAATATTACAAGTTTCACAACTAAGTAATTACTACTTACTTGTTTGCTAGGACTCTACAAGATTGAAGAAATCCTAAGTATGTTCTCACTAGAACGATGAAGCTAAACTCACAAAGTGAATAAACACTCAAATCTGATTATGAACTTAACATAGCTTTACAAGAGATGGTCGAACACCTTATATAGTTCTTAGGGTTCGGCTATAAAGAAAAATAAATGCCCTATGGGCGGCTAACAGGTTCCAATAAGGACAAGGAAAACTAGTCCAAGCCCAACTAGGAAAAGAAATAAAAACAGACTCATACAAGGATTGGACTTTAGTCAAATAAGGCCCAACCTTAATAATAATAATATCCAAACTGAAAAATAAGATAAACTAAGATAGGATAAAGGCCTCATATGGCTGAATGGGTCTATACATGCCCAATTTAGATTTCAATAGCAAGCAAAGTAGTGAGCTTGACTTTGGGTGGTTTTTCCTTGTCATCTCCAAATGTCTTCAATTGAACTTCGAGGAGCTTCATATCTTCAAGATGGGTTTGAACAAAGCCCATGAGTGTCTCCCTGAACTTCTTAGCTCTTGATCTTGTTATTGGACTATCAAGCAAGCTCAATGGATCGAATGGCATCTTGTTGAGCTTTGGTGCAAGTACATCTCGATCTCCTTGGTCTCCTTGCATCTTCATGCCTTCATGCAGCCCATCCACATCCTCTCCATGCTCTCCATGATCAGCCTTAGGCACATCATCCCCTCATCCTTGAAGAAAGATTTGTCCTTAAATCTGCATCATTATCAAAAAGAGACAAGTCAGCAACATTAAATGAACCACTTATATTGCCATACTCACTAGGAAGATCCAGCTTGTAGGCATTGTTGTTAATCCTCTCCAACACTTGGAATGGACCATCTCCTCGTGGTAAAAGCTTAGATTTCCTTTTATCAGGAAATCTCTCATTCCTTAAATACAACCACACCCAATCTCCAGGCTCAAAGATTACTTCCTTGCATCCCTTGTTAGCCATCTTCATGTAATGTTGTGTTTTCTTTTCAATGTTGGCACGCACCTTCTCATGAAGATCCCTAACAAATTCAGCCTTTCTTTTGCCATCCATGTCAACTTGCACATTCAAAGGTAAACTCATTAAATCCAAAGGAGTCAAGGGGTTAAAACCACACATAATTTCAATAGAAGAATATCCAGTAGTATTATGTACACTCCTATTGTATGCAAACTCAACATGTGGCAAGCATTCCTCCCAAGTTCTGATGCGCCCAAGGCTTATCATGGTATTGAAGACAAGAATGGAGAGCAAGGAGAGGATGTGCATGGGCTACATGGAGGCATGAAGATGCAAGGAATGCAAGGAGATCAAGGAGATCTTGAACTTGCACCAAAGCTCAATAAGAAGCCATTTGATCCATTGAACTTGCTTGAAGGTCCAATGACAAGATCAAGAGCTAAGAAGTTCAAAGAGTCACTCATGGGTTTTATTCGAACTCATCTTGAAGATATGAAATCCATTGAAGTTCAATTGAAGACCTTTGGAAATGATTTGAGCAAGGAAAAACTCATTAATTTGCTTGTTATTGAAACCTAAAATGCAGGACTTGGTCAACTCTGCCCAGGACTTGGTCTATTAAAAGAAGCTAGAATTGCAGGTCAGTTTTGCCCACAACTTGTGCAACTCCGGCCCAGAACTTGTTGCGGGAAAAATTTTCTTTTAAGTTTGTTTTTTATTTCTTTTTTCTTAGTTGGGCTTGGACTAGTATGTTAGCCACCCATAGGTCTTTTATTCTCTTTATAACCGAACCCTAACGCTATATAAGGGGTTCTATTGTTTCTTGTAAACCTAAGTTAATTTTTCTAATCAAAGAGAGCTTTTTTGAGAATTTAACTTCATTGTTCTAGTTTGAACATACTTAGGATTTCTTCAATCTTATAGAGTCCTAGAAAACGATTAGATAATGAGTATCTAATTGCTAATCTTGTGATCTTAGGTTGTCAATTGCAGGTCTAATTGATCATCTAAGGCTAACGATCGAAGATTGGATCCTTGGGAAGAATATCGATTTGAACAAGTCTAGAAGTTAGGTGATTCAAGTTGATCATTGGCAGGTCTTGATGGTGGATTTTAACCAAAGGCAACTAGATTCGTATCAATTGGTAATCAGAACATAGGTTTTCATCTTCAATCGGTAAATTTATCCTTCTATTCATCATTCATTAAGTTCTAGTTCCATCTTCGTCCATATCACAAAGTTGAAAATAAAAAATTCAGAAACTTGTGATTTTTATTCTAGATTCATTATTGCTTCGATAGAGCTAAAATTTGAGATTTGGAGTCCTCATATATCAAGGTTATATCGAAAAATATTAAAAAAATAAAAAAAATCGACCAGAAACTTGTGATTTTTGTTCTACATTCATTAGTGGTCGGAATTGGCTGAAATTTTAGATTTAGAGTTTTTATATCTTGATCTTTCTGGGAAAAATAGTGAAAATTCAAAAAAATAAAAAAAGTTATCGGATATTTGGAGGTTTTTTGGGGATTAGGGTTTTGATTTTTTGCAATTGATCTAATTTGTTGCAATTAGCCTAATTGGAGAAAATTGAGTGGAATTGAAAGTGTGTTTGAGGATTTTGGGAAGATTTTGCTGTAATTGAAGGTTTAATTTGAAAGAATTCAGTTTGGAGATCACCAATTTCAAGATGGAAAATAAGTTGTATGACTAGGGTTTTTAAGAGCTTGAAATTAGATATTGTGATTTGATTGTTTGATTGTGTTTTTACAGCAAATTGGGATTACCTACATCGACATAAGGGTGCTGGAAGTTGGTTTGGTTTGGTTTTAAGATCACTTACCTTTGATTCACTTAAGTTTTGCTTCTAATTCTTTGTTACTCAAGTAGGTCGCCAGAAGAGTGAAGTAATTCTTACAAGTTGTTCTTATTAGGCCTAGTAAAGCTGAAATGAGTGGAAAGAGGCAGAATTGTGTGAGATCATCAAGAGTGATTAGAGGGCAGCTAACCCATAGGTGGAGTGCAAACATGAGAGCACAAAGTGGTAAACACACACACACACACACTATTTGTGAGGATTTTCTTTATCTTTACTAAACTTTTGTGCAGGTACAATGGGAGATAAGGGGGATGGAGAAAATCAAGAAGTAAACATGACTACCTTGTTGCAAACTCTAGTGCAAAGAATGGACACAATGTCTACTCAACTTAATCAAAGGATGGATACCTTAAAGGCCCAAAATCAACAAAGGGCTAATCAAGCTCAACTTCCACCACCAAGGGAAGTTGCTAATCCATTAGATCGATTAAGGGAGCAAGAAGCTGGAGGACAAGCTTATCTAGACAATTTGCGGCCTAGAAGAGGTGGTGATAGAAATGAGCTTAAAGACAACATCAAGTACAAGTTTCCTAAGTTCAGTGGAAGGGGAGTTCCTGAAGATTACTTGGATTGGGAGTCAAAGTTGGATATGTACTTCGATTATCATCCTTATGCCGAATCTAAGAAGGTACAAATTGCTATTCTTGAATTTCTTGAGAATGCACTTAATTGGTGGAATCAATTGGTTCAATCTAGAAGGAGAAATAGGGAGAGGCCGATTGATACATGGGCTGATTTGAAGAGTGCTATGAGGAAGAGATTAGTCCCAAGTTACTACATCAATTCTCTTTATCAGAGATTGCAAGCTTTGAGGCAAGGATCTAAGAGTGTTGATGAGTACTATTCGGAGATGATGTTGTTGATGTCTAGGGCTGAAGTTGAAGAAGTTCCACAAGCTACTATGACTAGATTTGTTGCGGGTTTGAATAGGGAGATTCATGATATAGTTGTGATGCAACAACATTATGATTTAGAGGAGATGTTGCAACATGCATTGAAGGCCGAGGGTCAAGTGAAGATGCATAATTCGGCCAAGAAAGGATTTTCCTCATCTAGTGGCTCTTGGAAAACTCCTTACAAGAAAGAGGAAAGGAAAGAAAAGGAGAGTGCAAAGAAGGAGTTTGTAAGTCCTAAAACCGAAAGTAAGGGTTCTAGTTCTAGTTCATCATCAAAATCTCACATTAAGTGTTTTAAGTGTCAAGGATTTGGTCACTATGATAGGGATTGCATTAACAAGAAGGTGATGTGTCTTTTATTGAGCAAGGTGAGCTTTTGACTGAAGAAGAGGATTTTAATCTAGATTCTAGTAGGGATGGTGATGATGAGGGAGACGATGATGAGGCAGCAATTGATGATGGAGATGAGTTACTGATACGAATCTAGTTCTATTAGATTCAAATCTATCCTTGAGACCCGCCAAGAATCTACTTGAACTTCTTCAACTTCTAGACAAGTATGTCGACAACCTTCACAAAGCAAGCTCTCTTCGTTCGTCGACCCTAAGTCTTCAATTAGACCTGCAATTGAACACCTAAGATCACAAGATTCACAAACAATTAAGCAATCACAACCTAATTGTTTGCTAGGACTCTACAAGATTGAAGAACCATAAGTTTGCTCAAACTAGAACAATGAAGTTAAGATAATGAATTTGGGAAAATAATCCCCAACTTTATTAATCAACTCAACTTTTGTTTACAAGAGGGGGATGGTCCCTTTATATAGTAGTAGGGGACGCATAACCCTTCTCCTAAAGCTAAAAGGAAAACGTTACATAAAGGAAGGATCAAGGAAATTACCTACTCCTTGTCCTACTAGGAAAAGTAAATACATAACTTAATTAAGCAAGGATTGGACTTAGTCAGACAAGGCCCAACCCAATGTCTTCTAGACTAAATAAATAACTAATCTAAGATAGAATAAAGGCACAATTGGCCGAATTACACAATGTAAGCCCTAATGCTCAACGATTTCAAGTAAAGTGCATAGCTTGGAATCGTTGGGAATATTCCTTGGCTTGATGTCTTCAATGCTCTCCAATTGATCTTCAATGGACTTCAAACCTCCAAGATGAGTTCGTACCAAGCCCAATAAAGCTTCCTTGAACCTTTTAGCCCGAGCCCTTGTCATAGGTCCGGATGGCATAGCTAAAGGATCATTTGGCCGGTTGTGCTTGGACAAGGCCAGGTCATGTGGCCGAACAAGTGTCCGGTCATGTGCAATGGGACCATGCCATGGCCGGTCATGTCCAATGGATGGCCGGTCATATGCGATCTCCACCTTTCCATGCTCCTCCATGCTTCCTTTTAAACTGGGATCAACCATAGCAGCTTCGTGAATATCCGAGACATCTCCAAGTTTATCCGAGGAATAATCTGCTTTAGCTCCATTGTGCTCTTCAAGACTATGAGAAGCCCTTGGCGCATCATCCCCTCTCCCTTGAAAAGGATTTGTCCTCAAATCTGCATACCTATCAAACAAGGATAAGTCAGAAACGTTAAATGTAGCATTTACATTGCCATATTCACTTGGAAGATCTAGCTTGTAGGCATTGTTGTTGATCCTCTCCAAGACTTGGAATGGACCATCTCCACGAGGTAAGAGCTTAGACTTTCTCTTTTCAGGGAACCTTTCCTTCGTTAGATGCAATCAAACCCAATCTCCAAGTTCAAAGATGATCTCTTTGCGCCCTTTGTTAGAATTCTTCATGTAGTGTTGTGTTTTCTTCTCAATTTGAGCTCGAACTCTAGCCTGAAGTTCTCTAACATAATCGGCCTTCCTTTGTCCAACCATGTCGACTTGCACACTCAAAGGTAAACTCAACAAATCCAATGGGGTTAAAAGATTAAAGCCATACACAGTTTCAAAAGGTGAAAATCTAGTAGTGCTATGTATGCTTCTATTGTATGCAAATTCAACATGAGGTAGACAATCCTCCCAAGTTCTTAAGTTCTTCTTAATTAATGGCCTAAGTAAGGTTGACAAAGTCCTATTAACTACTTCAGTTTGGCCATCGGTTTGAGGATGACAAGTAGTTGAAAATAACAATTTAGTACCTAACTTAGCCCATAAAGTTCTCTAAAAGTGACTTAAGAACTTAGCATCTCTATCACTTATAATCGTCCTAGGCATTCCATGTAGTCTAACAATCTCTTTAAAGAACAAATTAGCTATATTAATGGCATCATCCTTTTTAGTGCATGCAATGAAGTGTGCCATCTTAGAAAACCTATCAACAACCACAAAAATAGAATCTTTACCTCTCCTAGAACGAGGTAAACCTAACACAAAGTCCATACTAATATGAGTCCAAGGTTCATGAGGAATAGGCAAAGGAGTATAAAATCCATGAGGCTTAGATGTTGATTTAGCTTGTAAACATACAATGCAACTAGCAACATACTTTCCTACATCATGTCGCATCTTAGGCTAAAAGAAGTGTTCATGCAATATGTCATATGTTCTATCAACTCCAAAGTGACCCATTAAACCCTATTCATGTGATTCCCTCTTGAGCAAGATGCGCAAAGAACAAGAAGGCACACACAATCTAGATTCCTTAAATAAAAATCCATCATGCTTATAATACTTTCCAAATCTAGAATTTTCACTTGCTTTAAAGATTTCACCAAAATAAACATCACTAGCATATAATTCCTTAATATACTCAAATCCAAGAAACTTAGAATCAAGCATGGAAAGTAAGACATACCTCCTTGATAAAGCATCGGCTACAACATTCTCCTTACCTTGTTTGTATCGCACAACATAAGGAAAACTCTCTATGAACTCGCTCCACTTAGCATGTCTCTTGTTCAACTTTTGTTGGCCTCTTAAATACTTCAAGCTCTAATAATCCGTATGAATCACAAATTCCTTAAGCCATAGGTAGTGTTGCCAAGTTTGCAACGCCCTCACAAGAGCATACAACTCTTTGTCATAGGTTGGATAATTCAATGCAGCCTCATTCAATTTTTCACTAAAATAGGCGACGGGCTTCCCACCTTGCCTCAAAACAGCTCCAATTCCAACCCCTGATGCATCAAATTCAATCTCAAAAGTATTGTTAAAGTTAGGTAAAACAAGCAAATGAGCATTAGTTAGTTTTTCCTTCAAACTCTCAAATGTCTTTTGTTGTTCTTTTCCCCACTTGAATGGTGCATTCTTCTTCATCACACTAGTAATAGGTGCGACTAAGGTGCTAAAGTCCTTAACAAACCTCCTATAGAATCCGGCTAATTCATGAAAAGATCTTACTTGACCAACGTTGGTGGGAGTTGGCCAATCTTTGATTGCTTTGATCTTCTCCTCATCAACCTCTATACCTTGCGATGACACCACAAAACCAAGAAAACAAGCTTGTTTGTGCAAAAGGTTCACTTCTTAAGGTTAGCATATAATTTCTCAACCCTAAGTACATCTAACACACATCTTAGATGCCTAACATGCTCATCTAGGTTTCGGCTATACACAAGTATATCATCAAAACAAACAACAACAAACTTGCCAATAAAAGCTCTTAAAACATGATTCATTAATCGCATGAATGTACTAGGTGCATTACTCAATCCAAAAGGCATAACTAACCATTCATACAACCCTAACTTAGTTTTAAAGGCAGTTTTCCATTCATCACCCACTTTCATGTGATTTTGATGATAGCCACTATTTAAATCAATCTTTGAAAATAAGCAAGCACCATGCAATTCATCAAGCATATCATCTAATCTAGGAATAGGGTGACGATACTTTACCGTTATGTTGTTTATTGCCCTACAATCAAGACACATTCTCCAAGTTCCATCTTTCTTAGGAACAAGCAAAACAGGAACTGCACATGGAGAATGGCTTTCACGCACAAACCCTTTTTGAAGTAGCTCTCCAACTTGCTTCTCCAATTCCTTTGTTTCTTCAGGATTTTTCCTATAAGCTGGCTTATAAGGTATCAATACTAATTGATACGAATCTAGTTATATTAGATTAAAATCTATCCTTGAGACCCGCCAAGAATCTACTTGAACTTCTTCAACTTCTAGACAAGTATGTCGACAGCCTTCACAAAGCAAGCTCTCTTCGATCGTCGGCCCTAAGTCTTAAATTAGACCTGCAATGGAACACCTAAGATCACAAGATTCACAAACAATTAAGCAATCACAACCTAATTGTTTGCTAGGACTCTACAAGATTGAAGAACCCTAAGTTTGCTCAAACTAGAACAATAAAGCTAAGATAATCAATTTGGGAAAATAATCCTCAACTTTATTAATCAACTCAACTTTTGTTTACAAGAGGGGGATGGTCCCTTTATATAGTAGTAGGGGACGCATAACCCTTCTCCTAAAGCTAAAAGAAAAACGTTACAAAAAGGAAGGATAAAGGAAATTACCTACTCCTTGTCCTACTAGGAAAAGTAAATACATAACTTAATTAAGCAAGGATTGGACTTAGTCAAACAAGGCCCAACCCAATGCCTTCTAGACTAAATAAATAACTAATCTAAGATAGAATAAAGGCACAATTGGCCGAATTACACAATGTAAGCCCTAATGCTCAACGATTTCAAGTAAAGTGCATAGCTTGGAATCGTTGGGAATATTCCTTGGCTTGATGTCTTCAATGCTCTCCAATTGATCTTCAATGGACTTCAAACCTCCAAGATGAGTTCGTACCAAGCCCAATAAAGCTTCCTTGAACCTTTTAGCCCGAGCCCTTGTTAGAGGTCCGGATGGCATAGCTAAAGGATCATGTGGCCGGTTGTGCTTGGACAAGGCCGGGTCATGTGGCCGGCCAAGTGTCCGGTCATGTGCGATGGGACCATGCCATGGCCGGTCATATGCGATCTCCACCTTTCCATGCTACTCCATGCTTCCTTTTAATCTGGGATCAACCATAGCAGCTTCTTGAATATCCGAGACATCTCCAAGTTTATCCGAGGAATGATCTCCATTAGCTCCATTGTGCTCTTCAAGACCATGATAAGCCCTTGGCGCATCAGTTACCAGCACTTAAGAGTTTGGTAGCTAGGAGAACTTTGAGTGCATATGTGAACGGTGATGTGCAAAATCAAAGGGAGAATTTGTTTCACACTAGGTGTTATGTGAATGGAAAACCTAGTAGTGTGATCATCGATGGTGGGAGTTGTACAAACATAGCTAGTGTATATTTGGTGAAGGAGTTACAAGTACCTACTTCTAAGCACCCTAAACCCTATAGCTTAGGTTGGTTCAATGATAGAAGAAATTAGGGTTAATAAACAAGTTTTGGTTACTCTTTCTTTGGGCAGGTACAAAGAGGATGTCTTTTGCGATATCTTACCAATGCAAGCTTGTCATGTTTTGCTTGGGAGACCTTGGCAATATGACAACAAAGTTCAACATGATGGTGAGACAAACAAGTACTCTTTTATATGCGGTAAGATCCCTATCACTTTAGTTCCTTTATCACCTCAAGAAGTTTTAAAAGATCAATTGAAATTAAGAGATGATTTTGCTAGATTAGAGGCTGAATTTAGGCTAAAGAGAAGGGTAAGTCCGAACCTAGTTTAGGTGTTATTTACACTAAACCTGTTTTGGTTGAAAAGAAAGATAGTTCTAAAAGTTGTTAAAGGGTGTGTGTTAGCTACTAAGAGTGAGATTAAGAGTGCTTTACATGAGAATTTTTGTATGATTTTACTTTTGTTTCAAAATACACTGATGAGTACTAACAACTTGACTGGAGAACTTCCAAGCAATATTGTGTCTTTTTTGAGTGATTTTGTAGGAATTAAAGTTGTTTTGATGCAAGGAGGGAAGCCCGTAGCTTACTTTTGTGAAGAAATTCCTAGTGGATTGCCATCCATTAGAGAGATTAAATTCCATCCATATGTCATGCAATATGAACTAATTGAGTCTTTTCCTTATGTGATGCGATATAAGAAAGGTAAGGAGAATGTTGTGGCTAATGCATTATAAAGAAGGTATGTGTTACTTTCCACACTTGAATCTAAATTTCTAGGATTTGAGTATATTAAGGATTTGTATGCTTTGGATGCTTACTTTGGTGATATCTTTAAAGCATGTGCTAATTCTGGATTTGGGAAGTATTGTTTACATTCTGGATTTTTGTTTAAAGAATGTAGACTTTATGTTCCTTCTTGTTCTTTGCGTGATGTTTTGTTGAGGGAATCGCATGAAGGGGGTTTAATGGGTCACTTTGGTGTTGATAGAACATATGAGATCTTGCATGAACAATTCTTTTAGCCTAAGATGCGATATAATGTAGGAAAATATGTTTCTAGTTGTATTGTTTGTTTGCAAGCTAAATCTACATCTAAACCTCATGGATTGTATACACCTTTACCTATACCTCATGAACCTTGCACACACATTAGCATTGATTTTGTGTTAGGTTTGCCTCATTCTAGGAGAGGTAAAGATTATGTTTTTGTTGTGGTTGATAGGTTTTCTAAGATGGCACACTTTATTGCATGTTCTAAGATTGATGATGCCATTAATGTAGCTGACTTGTTCTTTAGAGAGATTGTTAGATTGTATAGAATGCCTAGAACCATTGTTTCTAATTGAGATGTTATGTTCTTAAGTCACTTTTGGAGAACTTTATGGGCTAAATTAGGTACTAAGTTGTTGTTTTCAACTACTTGTCATCCTCAAACCGATGGCCAAACTGAAGTAGTTAATAGGACTTTATATACCTTGCTCTAAAGCTAATTTGATTAAAAGGAACTTAAGGACTTGGGAGGATTGTTTGCCTCATGTTGAATTTGCATATAATAGGAGCATACATAGTACTACTGGTTATTCACCATCTGAAATTGTGTATGGTTTTAATCCTTTGGATTTGATGAGTTTATCTTTGAGTGTGCAAGTTGACATGGATGGCAAAAGGAAGGCATTAGCTTATTGTTATGTTTAGAAGACATTAGGGTTGGGCCTTGTTTGACTAAGTCCAATCCTTACTTATTTATGCTTTGTTATTTACTTTTCCTAGTAAGACTTGGATTGGAATCTTTCCTTGTCCTTTCTTTTATGTAAGCCGCCTAAAGGCTTTAGGATTAGGATGAGGGGCATCCCCTATGCCTATATAAAGGGACCAATCCCCTCTTGTAAACACAAGCTAAGTTTTCAATCAAAAAAGGGAGTTCTATTGAGAATTTAGCTTCATTGTTCTAGTTTGAGCGTACTTAGGGTTCTTCAATCTTGTAGAGCCTAGCAAACAATTAGGTTGTGATTACTAAATTGATTGTGAATCTTGTGATCTAGGGTTGTGAATCGCAGGTCTAATTGAACATCTTGGACTAACGAATGAAGAGGGAAAAGCTTGCTAAGGTTGTCGACTTCATCAAGTCTAGGAGTTGAAGTTTCAAGTAGATCTTTGGAGGAGTTGAAGGATAGATTTGAATCTAATACAACTAGATTCGTAGCAATTGGTATCAGAGCATAGGTTATTCATCTTCAATCGTTAAATCTATCCTCCTATTCATCATTCATCAAGTTCTAGATCCATCTTCATCCATCTAGTTGAAAATAAAAAAAAATCAGAAACTTGTGAATTTTATTGTGGATTTGTTATAGCTTCGATTGCTTTGAAATTTCAGATTTGGAGTCCTAACACATCAAGGTTTTATCGAAAAATATGAAAAAAAAATCGACCAGAAATTTGTGTTTTTTGTTTTGGATTCGTTAATGGTCAGAAAGCCTAGAAATTTTAGATTTATGGTTTATATGTTGTGATCTTTCTGGGAAAAATATTGAAAAATTCAAAAAAAAATCAGATCTCTTATCGCAATTTTGGAAATTTGGGGATTAGGGTTTTGTGTTCTTGATGCAATTGATCTAATTGGTTGCAATTAACCCTAATTGAGTGAAATTGGTTGTTTATTTGAGATTCTTGGGTTGCTTTTGCTGTAATTGAAGATTTAATTTGAAGAATTTTGGGTTGGAACCCTATTGGATTCAAGTGGTAAACTAGGGTTCTTGATTGTTTGGATATTGTGATTTGTGTTCTTTGATTGTGATTTTGTGTAACAAGATTGGACTACTCACATCGACACAAGGGTGCTACAAATTGGTTTGGTTTGGTTTTGAGATCACTTAATTTTGATTCACATAAGTCTTTGTTTCTGATTGTTTGTTCCTTAAGTAGGTCACGAGAAGAAAGAAGTACTCTTACAAGTTGCTCTTATTAGGCCTATTGAAGCTAGTAAAAGGCAAATTATGGTGAGAACATAAAGAGTAATAGGGTACCACCAATCCAAAAGTTGAGTGCAAACACGAGAGCACAACAAGGTATACACACACACACACACTTGTGAGGATTTTTATTACTAACTTTTCCTTTGTGTAGGTACAATGGGAGATAAACAAGATGAAGGAAATCAGGCCGATATGGCTACCATGTTGCAAACTATAATGCAACGAATGGATGCCCTAACTAATGATGTGCAACAAATAAAAGAGGGCCAAAATCAACATGTCCAACCACCACAACAAAGGGCTAATCAAGCTCAACTTCCACCAGCAAGGGTTGTAGTTAGGGGAGGACCTTTGGATCGATTAAGGGAGCAAGAAGCTCGAGGTCAAGCTTACAATGAAAATTTGCGGCCTAGAAGAGTTGTTGATAGAGAGGAGCCTAAAGACAACATCAAGTAGACAATTCCTAAGTTCAATGGGAGAGAGCTTCCTGATGATTACTTGGATTGGGAATCGAAATTGGAGATGTACTTTGACTATCATCCTTTTGCCGAATCTAAGAAGGTGCAAATTGCCATCCTTGAGTTTGTTGGGAACGCTTTGAATTGGTGGAATCAACTGGTTCAATCAAGGGGGAGAAATTTGGAGAGGCCAATTGAAACATGGGCTAGTTTGAAGAGTGCTATGAGAAAGAGATTTGTGCCAAGTCACTACATTAATTCTCTTTACCAAAGGTTGTTATCTTTGAGGCAAGGTACTATTTCGAGATGATGTTGTTAATGTATAAGGCTGAAGTTGAGGAAGTGCCACAAGCTACAATGACTAGGTTTCTTGCGGGTTTGAATAGGGAAATTCATGATATTATGGAATTGCAACAACATTATGATGTTGAAGAGATGTTGCAAACATGCTTTGAAGGCTGAGGGGCAAGTTAAAAGGGGAGGTGCGATTAAGAGAGGATTTTCATCATCAAGTAGCTCATGGAAAACTCCTATTAAGAAAGACGAGAAAACTCCATACAAAGAGAAAGAGATTGCGCAAAAGGGGCTTGTAAGTCCTAAGGTCGATTCTAAGAGTTCATTAAGTTCATCATCAAAGACCCATATTAAGTGCTTTAAGTGTCAAGGATTTGGTCACTATGCTAGAGATTGTGTTAACAAGAAAGTGATGTACTTTAATGAGCAAGGTGATCATTTAAGTGAAGAAGAATATGATTTTTGCTTAGGTTCTAGTGGGGATGATGAAAGGGATAATGAGGAGGCTGCGATTGATGATGAGGATGAAACACTTCCACTTAAAAGTTTGGTTGCTAGGAGAACTTTGAGTGCCTATGTGAAAGGTGATGTGCACAACCAAAGGGAGATTGTTCCATACTAGGTGTTATGTGAATGGGAAGCCTAGTAGTGTGATAATTGATGGTGGGAGTTGTACCAATATTGCTAGTGACTATTTGGTGAGGGAGTTATTACCCACATCGAAACACCCTAAACCTTATAGTCTAGGATGGTTCAATGATAGAGAAGAGATTAAGGTTAACAAGCAAGTTTTAGTTTCTCTTTCTTTGGGCAGGTACAAGGAAGATGTTTTGTGCGATGTGCTACCAATGCGAGCTTGTCATGTTTTGCTTGGGAAGCCTTGGCAATATGACAACAAGGTGAAACATGATGGTAAGACACACAAGCATTCTTTCAAGTGTGGTAAGATGCCTGTTACTTTAGTTCCTTTATCACCTCAAGAAGCTTTAAAAGATCAATTGAAATTAAGGGATGATTTTGCTAAATTGGATGCTGAATTTCGGGCTAAAGAGGAGAGTAAATCTGAACCTGAAATTGATGATTGCTTTGATGATAAAATAGCCTTAGTTGCAAAGAGTGTTTTAGATGTTGTTTGCGATGATACTAAACCTAATTTGAGTGTTGTTTGCGATGACACTAAATCTGTTAAGGTGTTGTTTGTGATGAAACAAAATCTGTTTTGGATGCTAATTGTGATGAAAACAAATCTATTTTGGTTGATCATAGCAGTGAAAATAGGACTATTTTGGATGAAAAGAACAAGATTTTTAGGAAAGCTGTTAAAGAATGTATGTTAGCTACTAAATGTGAGATTAAGAGTGCTTTGCATGATAATTCTGTTTTGATCTTACTTTTGTTTCGAAATACACTATTGGGTACTAACAACTTGGCTGGAGATATTCCAAGCAATATATAGTATCTCTTTTGAGTGATTTTCTAGGAATTAGAGTTGTTTTGATGCAAGGAGAGAAGCCCGTAGCTTACTTTTATGAGAAGTTGAATGGGGTTTCATTAAACTATCCAATTTATGCAAAGATTGTAATGAGATGGCAACACTACTTGTGGCCTAAAGTGCGATATAAGAAGGTTGACATGAATGGTGAGTTACCTATCCTTACCTTGCCAAATTATAAGGAGAATATTGTGGCTGATGCTTTATCAAGGAGGTATCTGCTACTTTCCATGCTTGATTCTAAGTTTCTTGGATTTGAGTACATTAAGGAATTGTATGCTTTAGATGTTTACTTTGGTAACATTTTTAAAACATGTGCTAATTCTGGATTTGGAAAGTATTATAAGCATGATGGATTTTTGTTTAAAGAATCTAGACTATGTATTCCATCTTGTTCTTTGCGTGTTGTTTTGTTGAGGGAATCACATGAGGGAGGTTTAATGGGTCACTTCGGTGTTAATAGAACATATGAGATATTGGATGAACACTTCTTTTGGCCTAAGATGCAATATGATGTAGGAAGTATGTTTCTAGTTGCACTGTTTGTTTGCAAGCTAAACCTACATCTAAACCTCATGGATTGTATACTCCTTTGCCTATTCCTCATGAACCATGGACACAAATTAGCATGGATATTTTGTTAGGTTTGCCTCCTTCTAGGAGAGGTAAAGATTCTATTTTATTTTTGTGGTTAATAGGTTTTCTAAGATGGCACACTTTATTTCATGTACTAAAACTAATGATGGCATTAATGTAGCTAACTTGTTCTTTAAAGACATTGTTAGATTGCATGGAATGCCTAGAACCATAGTTTCTGATCGAAATGCTAAGTTCTTAAGTCACTTTTGGACAACTTTATGGGCTAAGTTAGGTACTAAGTTGTTATTTTCAACTACTTGTCATCCTCAAACCGATGGCCAAACTGAGGTAGTTAATTGGATTTTGTCTACTTTGCTTAGAGCTTTAATTAAGAAGAACTCAAGAACTTGGGAGGATTGTTTGCAACATATTGAATTTGCATATAATAGAAGCATACATAGTACTACTGGTTATTCACCTTTTGAAATTGTGTATGGCTTTAATCCTTTAACCCCATTGGATTTGTTGAGTTTACCTTTGAGTGTGCAAGTCGACATGGATGGTAAAAGGAAAGCTGAATTTGTTAGAGAATTTCATGAGAAGGTTAGAACTCAAATTGAGAAGAAAAGACAACACTACATGAAGAATGCTAACAAAGGGCGCAAAGAGGTTATCTTTGAACCTGGAGATTGGGTTTGGTTGCATCTAGGGAAGGAAAGGTTCCCTGAAAAGAGGAAGCCTAAGAGTCTACCCCACAGAGATGGTCCATTCTAAGTGTTGGAGAGGATGAACAACAATGCCTACAAGCTAGACCTTCCTAGTGAATATGGTAATGTAAGTGCTACCTTTATGTTGCAGACTTATCTTTGTTTGCTAGTGATGTAGATTTGGGGACAAATCCTTTTCAAGGGAGAGGGGATGATGCGCGAAAGGCTTATCACGGACTTGAAGAACACAATGGAGATCATGGAGAGGATGTGCATGGGCTGCAAGGAAGCATGGACAAGCTTAAAGATGATGGTGGTATCACACAACATGTTTCAAGCACCAAGGAGATACCATTTGATCCATTGAAGATGCCATTAGGTCCGATGACTAGAGCAAGAGCTAAAATATTCAAGGATGCACTATTGGGTCTTGTTTGAACTTGTTTTGAAGACTTAAAGACCATTGAAGTTCAATTGAAGAGCTTTGATGATGATTTGGACAAGAATATTCCCATCGATTCCAAGCTTCTTACATTGCTTGCAATCGATGAGCAATTGGACTAGATTGATGTAATTTGGCTAGTATGGGCCTTAATTCTATCTTAGATTAGCTTATTGTTATCTTTAGAAGACATTAGCATTGGGCCTTGTTTGACTAAGCCCAATCTTTACTTATTTATGCTTTGTTATTTACTTTTCCTAGTAGGACTTGGATTAGGATCTTTCCTTATCCTTTCTTTTATCTAAGCCACCTAAAGGCTTTAAGATGAGGATGAGGGGCGTCTCCTATGCCTATATAAAGGGACCAACCCCCTCTTGTAAACACAAGTTAAGTTTTCAATCAAAAAAGAGAGTTCTTTTGAGAATTTAGCTTCATTGTTCTAGTTTGAGCATACTTAGGGTTCTTCAATCTTGTAGAGTCCTAGCAAACAATTAGGTTGTGATTACTTAGATGTTTGTGAATCTTGTGATCTAGGGTTGTCAATTGCAGGTTTAATTGCTCATCTTGGACTAACGAACGAAGAGGGAAAAGCTTGTTAAGGTTGTCTACTTCATCAAGTCTAGGAGTTGAAGTTTCAAGTAGATTTTTGGAGGAGTTCAAGGATAGATTTGAATGTAATACAACTAGATTCGTATCAATCTACACCTACACCACCACCAGTAGCTGTAACCAATGTGCAAATGCCAAGCGACAAGGAGATTTCGATCAGAAGCGAGGAAAACTTAGTCAAGATCACAGAAGATCAATCTTCTTCATCACTAAAAGGCTCTCAACGTCTTATAAGGAGAAAAGGAAGATTCGAGGGGATGCAAGAGATGGAGACCACATACTATCCACCACCGTTTCTTCAAAGGTTTGAGCCGCAAAGAAAGACATGCAGTGGAAAAAGCCAATCTGATTCACTTCAAAAGAGGGAGGTAATTATTCCTTTAATTGCTACAATTAAAGAAGTTCCCAAAGAACGATGGAAGCATGTTGACTTGGTAGAGACTACACAAAGATATCAAGAGCCAGAGATCAAAGCAACACTATCATGGGAAAAACCTATCCATTCTAAAACAAGTACGACTGCAGGTGGATTTCATGATGTTGTTGACGTCCCAATCGTGAAGGAAGTTGAAGGAGTGTCAAGCGAAACAATTAATGATTTGGAACAATATGAACTTGATTTGCAAGACTCCTTTCAATTTTTCATCAATGATGACGATGATGACCCATGCAAAGTCCATGTCTCTGCTCTACCAGAGGAGGTCTCCAAGATTGGGCAAGAAGAATCAGAAGCATCGAAAGACGACTCTGAAATGGAAATCCCTCCACCTTCTCCTCCAAGATTTGTTGAAAACAAGAAAGATGAGCCATCAGACGATGTGCAACCTGGACACCCTAAGCTGAACAAAACAAGTGTGCGAGATTTTGTTCATAACCAATTTTTGGAACATGAGGATCAAGATTTCTTGGGAATCAACAAGTTTCTCGAGCTAAAATACTATGGAGAGATCAAACATGAAGAATAGATATCTATGGATCAATTCTTTCTGAAGGAAAAGAAGATTTGCCAACACGAGGACGCTTTTCAAAGGCAAGATGAGAACAATGCTAATCAATGACGAAAGCATCCATTGCATCAACCTCTCATGGTAACAACGATGGTATTGTCATTCCTAGCCATTCATGGAGTCGCCATCAACAAAATTGGTGATTTCCTTCCTTATCTCTTCTTTTCACTTTCATATTTTTGTGCTCATATTCTTCCCATATCACCATGTTTGCTTTATGCTTTGAGGTGGTATGATCCACCCTAACAAAGGGAGATGAAGGAAGGTCTAGCCAAAGACATTAAAGAAAGCGCTGGTTGGGAGGCAACCCAAGAATTTACTAACATTTTATTTTCTTTTTAGTTTTGTTTTTTCTTTATCATTTTAGGATTTCAAATTAAGGGAACAAGGCGAACAATTGGAGCTTATGTTTTGAACCAAAAGCACCAATGGATGTAGTACAAGGCCATGCTCGTACCAGGCAAGTGCTAGCCCGGCTGTGGCCTGGCCATCAACATGCTAGGCCGGCTGTAGCCTGGCCATCCACACCTCACACCCGACCAGGACCGGCCAGCCACGCACCATCTTACGCGCCATGCTCGGCCACATCCGAGCCAAGGCCGGGCAAGCCCGCATCCACCACCGGCCATCACCGTGCCACCACTGGTCATCTACGCACCCATCACCGCGCCACCACCGGCCACAGCCGAGCCGCCACCGGTCATGCATGCATTAGCCCGTGCCATACCCCTTGCCGATTCGAAATCCTAATTGGATCTAAATGGAGCTTATTCTTGGAAATAGAGATGCTTTCTTAAACCCTACCTCCATTTTCTTTTCCTTGCATTGATTTGAATGATTATTGTTCTGATTAATTGCCTATTCCTTGATTTGAATTAGTTGTTTGTATTTCTTTTCTATGCTTTGATTTAGATCTTACTTATGACTCATATGCAATGAATGTCATGATTGATGCTTTTAATTGCTTGAATTGCTTGATTGGGTGCACACTTTCTTTGTGAGTCAAGTCTTTCATTAGCAAACTCATCTATTTTTAAAACCACACTTATCACACATGTACACACACATGATTTTTCCAAAAATTTCAAAAAGTCAAATTTTTTATTTTTTGTTAAAATTCATACATTGAGGACAATGTGTCTTTTAAGTGTGGGGGAGAGAGTCTGCATGCATAGAAAACCATGAAATTTTTTTGAAAATTTTGAAAATTTTGAATTTTTCATGCATATATTAAGTGATTAAAGTGATTATGAATGAGAATACTATGAATTTTTAAGAATGTTTTATTCATTGATTGATTTATAGCATGTTATCTTATTTCTTAGAATTAGGTATAATTAGAGTTTTTTGATAAAAACTTATTATTTATTGCTTCTATGATTATCTATTTCTAGAACTTGAGTTTAATTTTTGTTGAAATTACAATTATGAAAGTGTGTTATGGATATGTCAAGAATAAGTGTGGGGGACTACTTATATAAAAAAAGGGTAGTTAAAAAAAATCTTTTTCATAAAAAGAAGTGTTTTCATGAAAGAGGAGAAGAGGCATTTCTGCTTTAAAAAAAACATTTACATTGTTGTCCCTCTTTTCTTTAAATAAAAGGAGTCAGTAACCTTTGGAAAGAGGATAAGAGGCATGGAATTGCAGAAATATTGTCGCTCTTTGAAACAAATAGACGGAGTCCCTCTAGAGTGCTAGTAGCCTCAAAATTAAAATAAAGGGCGTTAGTAACCCCTAATCATGAACACTTCGAGGTTAGTAACCTCAATTTTCTTAAAAAATAATTACCCTTTGAAAAACATTATAACCCACGAAACCCCTTCATTTGTATCCATGATACGCATTCCTTTGAGTAATGGAGATAAAGATGAAGATAAAAGCTTATGGAAAGAAGTAGTTATAGGATGTGATGAATGATGAGTGATTAGAACTACTTTAATTATGGTTACTTAAGGATAAAGATGCATGCTATTTCTTGATCTTTTGAATTGAGTACTCTTATTGTTCTTTGTTATTCTGATTTCATGATTTAATTGATCCTTGATATATGTATGCATTCAAAGTTTCCAAAAGATTTGAACATAAGTTTAACTTCATGCATAAATTTAACTCTAGTTAGTCTTTACTTTTGTTTCCATAGTTTTTCTGTACTAGTTTTCTAGGGACTATCAAAGATTTAGTGTGGGGTAAAATATGATCGAGCTAAAATAGACCCTATTTTTATAATCATTTTCCTATACTTTTTATTATTTTTATGTGTATTTTTACCCTATATTATAAGTATTTGTGTTTTTAGGTCTTGAAGACAAGAAAAGTGGAAACTTGTTGTTTTTCACTCTTTTTGGAGCTATTTTGATGACTTTTTACTCAAATATGGACTTAGCAATTTGGAGCGAAGATTTGAACATTCGAAGTTCGTGTTTGAAGATTTATTGAAGATAATTTGAAGAATTCAAGACCATTGAAGAATTATTTCAAGAAGCAAGAATCGAGGATTGGAGCTTAATTGTGAAGGATTGAAGACAAGAAGCCCTGGAGCCCTGGAATTATTGGATATTTTATATGGGATGATACTTAGCCCATATAACCCCACAATTGGAGTTAAAATCCCAATTTGTACAGCATATATCCAAGGAAATATCCAATGCCCGCATATTCCCGCATACTAGTCCTAGTTGGATTAGGATTCAGCACAGTCTCAGTAAAAAGACCATAACTTTCTACTCAGATGTCCGATTCAGGCCCGTGAGTAGGTGTTGGAAAGCTAACTCCGAGAGCTACAACTTTCCAAGCCCAAAGCCCATTTCTGCAATCTACAAGCCCAAAATTGATGTCGAAGTTTCTGCACAATTCCAGAATTTTACAGAATCCTATTTTCACTTGGATTTTGCTCTAGGAAGACTTTTAATCCAACTTGGAGATCAAGTTAGAGCGTAAAATGTCCTAGAGTCCTATCGTAAGTATAATTGGAGTCTTTAGGTTATTTTTCCACTATAAATACCCACCTTATGTAACCCTAGAAAAACAATCTCTCATAATTCTATTCTTCTACTTTTCTTCTAGTTCTAGTTTTTCTTCTAGTTTTAGGTTGAGGGTGTTGACACTTCTCTTTGCATAGAGAGGTTTGATACCCTCCTTGTTGAAGGCTAAGGAGATTTCGCCCCAAAGTCTTTTAAGTTTTCTTATGCCTCTCATGGATTTTTGCAAATCCATGAGTAGCTAAACCCTTATCACTTCTTATCCTTTGGTGAATCTAATCAATTAATTATGGTGAGATTTTTGTGCTTATAATTTGATATTTGTTCTTGATAGATAGTAAGCGAGGCTGTATTTTATTTCATGATCATGATTGTTATTGATTTAAACTGGCCAGTAATGATATAATATGATTGATCTATAGTTAAATCAAACAAGACGACGAAAGCTTGAGTTTGATTATGTGGTAACAAATTAGGGATGTTGAAGAACAACCCAATGAGATTAGTTTACCAATAGGTGATTTATTTGCTTGTTGTTTGGTTTTACTTGTTAAACATGTGTGGAAAATAACTGTTCTTAATGCTTTGTTTCTTGGCAAATCTTTAAGCCTGAAAAGGTAATTTATATGTTAAGTAATAAAAAGGGTACTTTAAGCTTTAACCGGTAATCTTACCTAATATACATGTTAGGGTTTCCCTAGACCAGTTATCATCAAGAATTAAAAATTCAATTCATCTTTTAAATCAAAAATCCATAGTTAATTTGATTGATTTCTACCATTGGAGAAGAAGTATGCTTTTTAATTATTGTTTGCTTTATAATTTGCCATAGATTTAGATTTAATTTACTTAGCTTTGTTTTTAGTTAAATTGTTTTTTTTTATAATTAATCTTCTTAATCCCCTCTTTTCTGTTGTAAAACTAAATTCTAGAAAATATTTATTCTTTGGGATAAGTTTATTCCCCTTCTCTGTGGGATCCGACCCCCGCATGACCTATCTACTTAGTTAGGTTTATGTGGGAATTATTTTTGTCATTGCTGACGACCGATTAGGCCCTTTGTTAACTATCTTCATGTAGTGTTGAGTTTTCTTCTCAATGTTTGCTCTGACCTTCTCATGAAGTTCTCTAATAAATTCAGCCTTCCTTTTGCCATCCATGTCAACTTGCACACTCAAAGGTAAATTCAACAAATCCAAAGGAGTTAAAGGATTAAAGCCATACACAATTTCAAATGGTGAATAAATAGTAGTACTATGTATGCTTCTATTGTATGGAAATTCAACATGACGCAAACAATCTTCCCAAGTTCTTAAGTTCTTTTTAATCAAAGCTCTAAGTAAGGTTGACAAAGTCCTATTAACTACTTCAGTTTGGCCATCGGTTTGAGGATGGCAAGTAGTTGAAAACAACAACTTAGTACCTAACTTAGCCCATAAAGTTCTCCAAAAGTGACTTAAGAACTTAGCATCTCTATCAGTGACAATGGTTCTAGGCATTCCATGCAATCTAACAATCTCGTTAAAGAACAAGTTAGATACATTAATGGCATCATCGGTTTTAGTACATGCAATAAAGTGTGCCATCTTAGAAAACCTATCTACCACAACAAAAACAGAATCTTTAACTCTCTTAGAATGAGGCAAACCTAACACAAAATCCATGCTAATGTGTGTCTATGGTTCATGAGGAATAGGCAAAGGAGTATACAATCCATGAGCTTTTGATGTAGATTTAGCTTTCAAACAAACAATGCAACTAGAAACATACTTTCCTACATCATATCGCATCTTAGGCCAAAAGAAGTTTTCATGCAATATCTCATATGTTCTATCAACTCCAAAGTGACCCATTAATCCCCCCTCATGCGATTCCCTTGTAAGCACATAATGCAAAGAACCAGAAAGAACACATAATCTAGATTCTTTAAACAAAAATCCATCATGCTTATAATACTTTCCAAAACCAGAATTTTCACATGCTTTAAAGATATCACCAAAGTAAGCATCATTAGCATACAAATCCTTAATGTACTCAAATCCTAAAAATATAGAATCAAGCATGGAAAGTAACACATACCGTCTTGACAAAGCTTCAGCCCAACATTCTCCTTACCTTGCTTATATCGCACCACATAAGGAAAAGATTCAATGAACTCATATTGCATGTCATATGGATAGAATTCAATCTCTTTAATGGGTGGAAATCCACTAGGAATTTTCCCACAAAAGTAAGCTACGGGCTTCCCTCCTTGCATCAAAACTACTCCAATTCCTACAAAATCACTCAAAAGAAACACAATTTTGCTTGGAGTATCTCCAGCCAAGTTGTTAGTGCTCATAAGTGTATTTTTAAGCAAAAGCAAGATCAAAACAGAATTATCATGCAAAGCACTCTTAATCTCACTTTTAGTAGCTAACATACACTCGTTAACAACTTTCTTAGAACTAGCTCTATTATCAATCAAAACAGATTTGCTCTCAACGCAATTAGAACTAAAACTAGCATGTTTCTCCTTTTCTTTAGCCCTAAATTCAACTTCCATTTTAGCAAACTCATCCTTCAATTTCAATTGATCTTTTAAAGCTTCTTGAGGTGATAAAGGAACTAAAATAATAGGAATCTTACCACACATAAAGGAGTACTTGTTTGTCTCACCATCGTGTTGTACTTTGTTGTCATATTGCCAAGGTCGACTAAGTAGTATATGACATTCTTGCATTGGCAAAACATCACACAACACGTCCTCCTTGTACCTGCCCAAAGAAAGAGAAACTAAAACTTGCTTGTTAACCTTAATTTCTTCTCTATCATTGAACCATCCTAAACTATAAGGTTTAGGGTGTTCCGATGTGGGTAATTGTAACTCTCTCACCAAATAAACACTAGCTATATTTGTACAACTCCCACCATCAATGATCACACTACTAGGCTTTCCATTCACATAACACCTAGTATGGAACAAATTCTCCCTTTGGTTGTGCACATCACCTTTTACATAAGCACTCAAAGTTCTTCTAGCAACCAAACTCTTAAGTAGTAGTACTTCATCAACATCATCATCCTCATCAATCGCAGCCTCCTCATCATCCCCTTCATCATCTCCATCTCCACTAGAACCTAAAGCAAATTCTTCATCTTCACTCACAAGTTCACCATGATAATTAAAATACAACACTTTCTTGTCGACACAATCCTTAGCATAATGACCAAATCCTTGACACTTAAAACACTTAATGTGAGATTTAGAAAAAGAATTAGACGAAGATTTTGAGTCGGATTTGGGACTTACAAACCCTTTTTGCGCCACTTCCTTCGCCTTGCTTGTTGCTTTCTCATCTTTCTTGTAAGAAGGTTTCCATGAGGTACTAGATGATGAAAAACCTCTCTTGGCCGCACCACTCCTTTTGACTTGGCCCTCGGCCTTCAAAGCATGTTGTAACATATTATCTACATCATAGTGTTGTTGCATCTCCACTATATCATGAATTTCTCTATTCAAACCCAAAAGGAACCTAGCCATTGTAGCTTGAGGACCTTCTTTAATTTCAACCCTAGACATCAACAAGATCATCTCTAAATAGTACTCATCAACACTCTTAGATCCTTGCCTCAATGTTTGCAAACTTTGATAAAGACAATTGATGTAGAAACTTGGCACAAATCTCTTCCTCATAACATTCTTCAATTCAGCCCATGTTTAAATTGGCCTTTCCAAATTTCTTCTCCTAGATTGCACCAATTGATTCCACCAATTTAAAGCATTCTCAACAAACTCAAGGATAGAAATTTCTACCTTCTTAGTTTCAGCAAAAGGATGATAGTCAAAGTACATATCCAATTTTGATTACCACTCCAAATAATCTGCAGGAGTTCCTCTCCCATTAAACTTAGGAATCTTGTACTTAATGTTGTCTTTAGGCTCATCTCTATCACCACCTGTTCTAAGACGCAAGTTATCATTGTAAGCTTGACCTCCAGCTTCTTACTCCCTGCATCTCTCCATTTGATCTCTCCTAACAACTTGCCTTTGAACTTGTTGTTGTTCTCTTTGCCCAATGCCTTGTGCGATATTGACCCTTGGTTGGGGAGGTTGAGCTTGTTGATTTTGACCTCTCTTACTTGTTGAACGTCATTAGCTAAGGCATCAAATCTTGTATTCATGTTGTCCATTCATTGGACAAGAGTTTGCAACAAAGTCGCCAATTTGGCTTGATCCTCTTGTTTACCTTCCATTGTACCTACACAAAACAAAAGTTAGTAGCAAAAAATCCTCACAAGTGTTTGTGTGTGTATACCTTGTTGTGCTCTCGTGTTTGCACTCAACCTAGTTGGATTGGCGGTCCTCTAACACTCTTGATGATCTCACAAGAATTTGTCTTTTTCTAGCTTCAATAGGCCTAATAAGAGCAACTTGTAAGAGTAACTTCTTTCTTCTCGTGACCTACTTGAGGAACAAACAATTAGTGATCTCAAAACCAAACCAAACCCATTTGTAGCACCCTTGATTCGATATGAGTAGTCCAAACTTGCTGCACAAAATCACAATCAAACAACACAAATAACAATATCCAAATAATCAAGAACCCTAGTTTACCACTTGAATCCTATTTTGTACCAATTGAATCCAATAGGGTTCCAACCTGAAATTCTTCAAATTAAACCTTCAATTACAGCAAAAGCAACCCAAGATACTCAAACAAACAATCAATTTCACTCAATTCCTTTCAATTAGGGCTAATTGCAACAAATTAGATCAAGTGCACAATCAAAATCCTAATCCCCAAATAACCTGAATAGGAAGCCTAAAATTGCGATATCACTATAGATTTGTTTTGAATTTTTCAATATTTTTCCCAGAAAAATCACAATAAAAGAACTCTAAATATATAATTTCAAAGCTTTCTGACCACTAACTAATCCAGAACAAAAATCACAAGTTTCTGGTCGAATTTTATCTTCTTTTTTTTTTGATATTTTTCGTTATAACCTTGTTGTATGAGGACTCCAAATCTGAAATTTCAAAGCAATCGGAGCTATAATGAATCCACAATAAAATTCACAAGTTTCTGATTTTTTTTTTTATTTTCAACAAAATGGATGAAGATGGAACTAGAACTTGATGAATGATGAATAAAAGGATAGATTTTACCGATTAAAGATGAAAAACCTTGCTCTGAATACCAATTGATACGAATCTAGTTGTATTAGATTCAAATCACCCTTTGAAAATCCTTCAAAGATTAATCTGACAACTTCAACTTCTAGACTTGTATGTTGATCGATAAACCTATCAAGCTTCCTCTTTGTTCGTCGCCTTGAGATGGATAATTAGACCTGCAATTATCAACCTAAGAACACAAGATTCACAAACAATTAAGCAATCAGAACCTAATTGTTTGCTAGGACTCTACAAGATTGAAGAACCCTAAGTATGCTCAAACTAGAACAATGAAGCTAAGATAATCAGTAAGGTGAATAAACCTCAAATCTTAACTTGTGTTTACAAGAGGGGGTTGGTCCTAAAGCTATATAGGCATCGGGAATGCCCCTTACCCTAATCCTAAAGCTATATGGGCGGTTTACACAAAGGAAATGACAAGGAAAGATCCTATTCCAAGTTCTACTAGGAAAAGTAAATAATAAAGCATAAATAAACAAGGATTGGACTTAGTCAATAAAGGCCCAATCCTAATGTCATCTAAACATAACAATAAGCTAATATAAGATAGAATAAGGCCCTTAGATGGCCGAATTATACATTAAGCCCAATCAACCATCGATTGCAAGCAAAGTGATGAGCTTGGAATCGATGGGAATATTCTTGCACAAATCATCATCAAAGCTCTTCAATTGAACTTGAATGGTCTTCAAATCATCTAGATTAGTTCAAACAAGGCCCATGAGTGCACCCTCGAATCTCTTAGCTCTTGCTCTTGTCATCGGACCTAATGGCATCTTAAATGGATCAAATGGCATCTTCTTGGTGCTTGGAACATGCTCAACGATTTCTCCATGACCTTCATGCTTATCCATGCTTCCTTGCAGCCCATGCACTTCCTCTCCATGATCTCCATTGTCATCTTCAAGTCCATGATAAGTCCTTGGCACATCAATGTGCATGGGCTACATGGAGGCATGAAGATGCAAGGAATGCAAGGAGATCAAGATGGACTTGCACCAAAGCTCAATAAGAAGCCATTTGATCCATTGAGCTTGCCTGAAGGTCCAATGACAAGATCAAGAGCTAAGAAGATCAAAGAGTCACTCATGGATTTTATTCGAACTCATCTTGAAGATATGAAGTCCATTGAAGTTCAATTGAAGACCTTTCGAGATGATTTGAGCAAGAAAAAACTTGTTAATTTGGTTGTTATTGAAACCTAAAATGTAGGACAAGTTCTGCCTAGAACTTGGAAAACTTCTGCCCAAAACTTTGTCTGTTAAAAGAAGCAAGAATTGCAGGTCATGTTCTGCCCAAAACTTGTGCAACTCCAGCCCAGAACTTGTTGCGGGAAAAACTTTATTTTAAGTTTGTTTTTTATTTCTTTTTTCCTAGTTGCGCTTGGACTAGTATGTTAGCCACCCATAGGTCTTTTATTCCCTTTATGACCAAACCCTAACACTATGTAAGGGGTTATATTGTTTCTTGTAAACCTAAGTTAAGTTTTCCAATCAAAGAGAGTTCTTTTGAGAATTTGGCTTCATTGTTCAAGTTTGAACATACTTAGGATTTCTTCAATCTTGTAGAGTCCTAGCAAATGATTAGGTAGTGACTATCTAATTGTGAATCTTGTGATCTTAGGTTGTCAATTATCGGTCTAATTGATCATCTAAGGCTAATGAACGAATATTGGATCCTTGGGAAGAATATCGATTTGAACAAGTCTAGAAGTTGGCTGATTCAAGTTGATCATTGGCAGGTCATGATGGTGGATTTGAACCAAAGGTAACTAGATTCATATGCAAGTTCTCAAGTTCTTTTTAATTAAAGCCCTAACGAAGGTAGATAGAATCTTATTGACAACTTCAATTTGTCCATCCGTTTGAGGATGACATGTTAAAAACATCAATTTTGTCCCTATCTTATTCCATAAATTCCTCCAAAAGTGACTTAAGAACTTAGTATCTCTATCAGACACAATGATTCTAGGCATCCCATGTAATCTAACTATCGCTCCAAAGAACAAGTTAGCTACATTAATGGCATCATCAATCATAGAACATGCAATAAAATGTGCCATCTTAGAAAACTTATCAACCACAACAAACACAAAATCCCTCCCCCTTTTAGATCTAGCTAAACCTAACACAAAGTCCATAATAATGTGTGTCCAAGGTTCATGAGGAATAGGTAAAGGGGTGTACAATCCATGAGGTTTAGATGTAGACTTAGCTTGCAAACAAACAATACAACTAGAAACATGCTTTTCTACATCATGTCGCATCTAGGCCGAAAAGTGCTCATGCAAGATTTCATATGTTCGATCAACACCAAAATGACCCATCAATCCCCCCTCATGCGATTCCCTTACAACCAACTCACACATAGAACAAGAAGGAATACATAATCTAGATTCTTTAAACAAAAATCCAGCATGCATATAGTACTTTCCAAAACAAGATTTCACACTTGCCTTATAGATTTCACCAAAGTAAGCATCCATAGCATTTAAGTCTTTAATGTATTCAATCCCTAACAATTTAGATTCAAGTGTGGAAAGCAATATATACCTCCTTAATAGTGCAGCAGGCACTACATTCTCCTTACCTTTCCTGTATCGCGCAACATAGGGAAAAGCCTCTATGAACCCCATCGACTTAGCATGCCTCTTATTCAACTTTTGTTGGCCCTTCAAGTACTTCAAACTCTCATGGCCTGTATGAATCACGAACTCTTTACGCCATAAGTAATGCTGCCAAGTTTGCAATGCACGTGTCAAACTGTGCGGGTCCGGGGAACCCTGCCTAAATGACTTGAAAAAGAGGAGTCACCACTAATCTTTTTTGCCTAGGTGTGATTAGCCACCTATCCTTAAGCTTGGCGAAGGTAACACTAAGCCTATTACAGTCTACTTAACCAGAGCCTACAAGTCTGGGAGTCGGTTACGCTCGGAGAAGGATTAGCACCCCCGAGACGCCCGTCAAACGATGGTACCTCTAGTCTAAACTAGATCTAATGGGTCTAACACTAAACAGTTGCTTTAATTTTATTCTTGATTATTATCGGAAAGGGTTATAAAAGAAAAGGAAAATCATTTTTTTTTAAAAGAAGCAAATGTCGAGAGTTTGAAGAATGTGATCGAACGACCGTCAATCAATTCTGCTTTCAATTGTTTTTCATTGTTTGTTCTCTTGTTGGTCCATTTCTTTTCGAAAAAGAAATTTTGAAAATGCTGTGGTAAAACCTTTTATTTTTGTTCTTAAAGTCTTTGACTTTGCTTTTAAAACTTCCATTTTAGTATTTCTAAAAATGGTGGGAAAATCTTCTTTTCTTATTGTTTCGGAAAACCTTTTCCATCTTTTATTGATTCTCTAACCCTGAAACTAAGTCTGATTTGAATTTGAAAACTTCTGTTAAATCTTAAAAGCTCTTAATTACCAAATTTAATTTCTTTTGAAAGATGAATAAGATAACATAAAAAACATTTTTTGCAAACCCATTTATTTTACATCTTTTGATTTTCTGATTTTTCCATTTTTCATTTTTCTTCAAATTTTGACATAGATATTAATTAATGCATGTATGAAATGATGAATGCAAAATCCGGTTTATTAGTTGATTGATAAAGAGGAGTGTACCCGAATTGACCTTCACAAACTAGCCCGGCTCTCCGGGGATATCGTGAACACCATTCAATCTTGGAGCGAAATCCCGAGAGGTCGTGCTCATGCACCTTTACCCGAGATTTGCCCATCATAGTTAAAAAAAACATTTTTATCAATCGGAACATATAATGGTGGCATGAAATGCAAACAGTTTAATTTAACTTAAAGTAAACATGGTATGCATATGTTTAATTACTAATTATTAAACTAACCTAAACTAACTATGAAACCCAATGGCTTAATTAAACAAATATTACCCTAACAGACAACTCAATTGACTGAAATTACAAGCCTAAGGGTCAAATTGGACAAATTGGGGACCTTTCTGCACATCAAGTAAACAATTAGCGAAATTCAGGGATCAAATTGCATAAAATGAATATCAATAATGTAAATCAGGGACCCAATTGCACAATTCTAACATAGATATCCTATATCGGGGACTACATTGAAGCAAAAGATAAATTGCATCCTAAATCAGGGACCAAATTGAACGAAATTAATATGGCAATTTCAGATTGAGGACCTAACCTAATTTACCAGGGACAATAATGAAAATACAAACAAGTTACATGCTTTATTTGAACTACTTAATAACTTATAGGATTTAAATGCATGAAACTAAAGACTTAATTGAAAAAAAATTAGAGACTCTACCATAATTGGTTGTTGGTATAAAAACCAACCTTTCTTTCTTCTTCTCTTTCGTTCAAAATTTGACTGAAACCCTAGCCGCTGTGGGAGCCACCACGGTTTGTCTGACAAACCAGCTTAACCATCTATGATCTAAGCTTCCCCAACCCCAAAACCGTAACCAACCTTAATCGTAAGCTCCGCCGCCGGGAAAGCCCTGATTCCCTCTTAAACTAATCTCTTCCCTCTATGCTCTCAAACCCCTAAATTAATTGAACCAAAAACCGCAAAGACAAAGATCCCCAATTTCAAGCTTCAAAACCCTAGTCCTTAGTTTTGAATTTTCGAGAGAGAAGAGCATGAGAGAAAGAGTCCGTGAATTTCAGTGTGTGTGTGGTTTGCAGACAGAAAAGTTGTGTGAGTGAGGAGAGGGAAGAGTCTCTGAATTCTTTTGAGATAGAGAGTGTGTTCCGGAGATTGAAAAGAGTGGGAATTCGAGGTGTTTTTCAGAGACAAGATGTATGTGGGGGAAAGAGCAGAGACCCTCTTTTCGAGTCTGTAGAGAGAGTGAAGATCCGCCAGAGAGAGACTAAGTCCTTCTGTTTTATGGAACGGTAAGATCAAAGTCCTCTCCCCTTTTTCCAGCTAGCATTTGATTCCTTCTTATCACTTTCCTCCTTCCTCAATTTTTATTTTTCTTTTCTCCTTTCTTCTCTAACAAATTTTGTCTCCTCTGTAGGTGAATTCACTGAACTTGTGAAGATATAATCAGGAAGAAAATGGATGTGCACGTGTGGAAAGGCTGCAGAGCTGGCATGGTATGTTTGTGAGCCTTTTCTCTTTCTGTAACTGTTTTCTTTTCCCCGTTAACCACCAAATTTGATTTGTATTGCTGTTTTGCTGTGTGTTGTGGAATTTACATGTAACTGCTTTTGTTTGGTGATGAATGGCTGCGATGAGGTGCTAACTGAGTGTGCTAAGGTAATTAAATGTATAATTTGACTATATGCTGAAAAATGCTCCCTTTGCTTGCTTCCTCCTGCTTTCTTCCTCAATGCTTGCTGGATTCTATTCTGGAATGTGTGCTCCAATCTAAATGGTAAGCATGAACTGTGTTTAGGATTCAATCTTGCAGCACTCTTCCGCGACTTCCTCTACTGCCTTGTTCGAATTGCTTATAAATGCTCGTTTTGCTTTGTTTTCTTACTGTATGCTTGATTCCCACTTTGGCATTCCGATATGGTTTTCCCTACCCCGCATTCCTAAGCTGCTTGCCTTAGATCGAGTTACATTGCTCTCTGATTGATTTCCAAATTTATAACCATCAAGTTGAACTTTGCCGAATCTGATTTGCATTTTTGTTTCTTTCTTTTTGAGTCTTCTCTCTCTATTGCATGGTGATCTTGGCTGCATTACTTTATTACTGACTTGATTTTTTCTTTGCATTTATAGGTCTTGAGATTACCACCCTTAAGGTCATTTTATGCTTACCAGGTAAAGACTTGATCCTGTGAATGAGAACTGGAAGCAAGGAACAAATAGGTGATCAAACGAAAGTCTGAAAGGAAAAAAGGCTTTTGGTCTTTGTTATCCTAATTCTTGTATTTTTGTTGCTGATAAACCGAATGCAATTGTACAATATTTTTTCCGAATCATGAATAAATGAACACTCCCCTTTCTATTATATGGCAATGGACTATGATATGCTAGAGCAAAATAAAATGAAGTTATTAATTAACAGAGCTATGTGCTGACTTGGTAACTAAGAATGCGAAATGCAAATGAAATCTTTTTTTTTATAATTTTCAATTTCCATTTTTTTATATTTTTGAATGCAATTTAAAAAATTAAAGTTAAGTGCCAATTAGTAAAATAAATCCTAATAATGTTAAACTAATGTTATGTTATACTAAATGCAAAAAGTGAATTTACTAAATGCCAAAAGTGAATTACAAAATGACATAAACGACCCTAAATGCAAATGTAGAAGTAAATATACTAAATTAAAGAATATAAGTCAGAAAATGGGTGTCTAGAGCTGCCCCTCTTGATGCGCTTTTTAGCTATCAAGAAATATGAAAAAAAGTAGTTTGTGTACTTTTTGAGAGTTAGGAAGTGTGCAAAGACGTAGACACCCCTTTTATTGAAAGCTGCAAAAACCTTATTAATTGAAATTTTGAGGAAAGACCGCACTGAATCAATCGAATCAATCTGATTCACCGAATCAAGACTGAAGGAAAATAATTGATTCACCAAATCAAACTTGGAAGAAATATTGCATCGAATTGACTTGATTCACCGAATCAAACTTTGAAGAAATATTGCACCACATTAACTTGATTCACCAAATCAAACTTTTGAAGAAATAACACACCGCATTAACTTGATCCACCGAATCATCATGAACTGTTTGAAATTATGCTGCACCGAGCTCACCGAATCCAATCTTGAAGAAATAATGCACCGCATCTACTTGATTCACTGAATCATCCTGAATTGTTTGAAAAATGTGCTGCACCGACCTCACCGAATCCAATCTTGAAGAAATAATGCACTTCATCAACTTGATTCACCGAATCATCTTGAGCTATTTAAAAATGTGCTGCATCGAGCTCACCGAATCCAATCTTGAAGAAATAATGCACCGCATCAACTTCATTCACCGAATCATCTTGAACTGTTTGAAAATGTGTTGCACCAAGCTCACCGAATCCATTCTTGAAGAAATAATGCACCGCATCAACTTCATTCACCGAATCATCCTTAAACTGTTTTAAAATGTGCTGCACTGAGCTCACCAAATCCAATCTTGAAGAAATAATGCACCGTATCAACCTGAATCACCGAATCATCTTGAACTGTTTGAAAATGTTTGAAAATGTGCTGCACCGAGCTCACCGAATCCAATCTTGAAGATACTTGATCGAGCTCAAATTATGCATATTTTTATAGCTATTTTTCTATACTTTTTACTACTTTTATATGCATTTATACCTTATTTTCTAAGTATTTGTGTTTTTAGTCTTTATGAGATGTGAAATTGAGAATTTGCTTATTTTCACTACTTTTGGAGCTATTTTGATTACTTTTTACACAGATATTAGCAAAGTAATTTTGAGTATAGATTTGGAGATGCAAAGTTCGTGTTTGAAGATTTCTTGAAGATAATTTGAAGATTTGAAGATCATTGAAGAATTATTTCAAGGAGCAAGAATTGAAGATTGGAGCTAAAATTACAAAGGATTGAAGCCAAGCCCAGAAGAAGCCCTGAAGCTAAGGAATTTTGGATTATTTATATGGGAATATACTTAGCCCATATAAACCTATAATTGGAGTTAAAATCCCAATTTGTAGGCCCAATATCCAAAAGAATATCCAAATTCCGCATTAATCCCGTAGATTTGCGATATAAGCCCGTTTTCAGCGCAGTCTCGGTAGAAAGGCCATAACTTTCTGCTCAGATGTCCGTTTTAAGCCCATGAGTACTCGTTGGAAAGCTAACTCCGAGCTCTACAACTTTCCTTTGAAGTCTGAAGCCCAATTCTGCCGATTTCAAGCCCGAATCTGCGAGTGAAGTTTCTGCAGAAATCCAGAAAATTCCAGAATCCTATTTTGACTTGGATTCTATTCTAGGATGACACCTAATCCTACTTGGAGTCCAAGACAGCCCTAAACCGCCCTACCCTTGTTTATCCACTATAAATAGCCACCTTAGGTCTAGATTTTGTAAGTAATTTTATTCTTCATAAGATATATTGTTTACTTGAAGGTTTGGAGGAGTAAAACCCTAGGAGCCGCCGCCCCTCTCTCTTCCTCCTCTATAGATAAGTTCTTTTCTTCTTATTTGTGGATGATCACTCAATTTATGAGTGAGTAATCTTTTCTTTTCTCCAATGTAGAATTTAATTGATCTCTTGACTAATTCCATGGTGAGATTTTTTGCTTTTATATGAGAATTTATTTGAGTATTTCTTGGATCTCAGTATGAATTCTATGTTGCTTGTTTTGATTGATTGGGTCGACACTTTCATGATAAATTGAGTTAGCATTAGCTAGATTAGGTTGTGAATTAATCACTCCAGCTTAATTTTATGTAGCAATTGGATGTGAATTAATCCTCCATCCAAGAGAGAAAAGAATCAATGGGCGAGAAATTTCTCATTGTGTTTGTTATTAAATTACTTGTTCTTCATGCTTTATTCCTAAGTGATCTCTAAGCCCTAAGAAAGTAATTGATTGCTGAAAGAGTAAAAGGGATAGATTGACTTTAATCGGTAATCTAATCTAATT